>JAHKKF010534255.1:0-10319 GCA_019740295.1 Labeo calbasu
TCATTATTACATTCAGCAACACAACACCTCAATCGCTCAATCAGAGATATTCTTGTCTAACTTACATCCCTGCTCCGGCATCGAAACAATGGAGGTCGGACTGTTGCAACTGATCTGAGGTAAGACGCTCATGTCAATCAACTACCGTGGGAGCGGCCTCCCCAGGCATCTGGGAATGGCTCGATTTGAAAAAGGGGATATAAACTGGTTGGCTGGTAAACTAGTCCAATCTTGTTCCGGGGATCACAAATGCTCCAAAATTGCATTCTGGGGGTCAAAACCTCCTTGCAGGGGGGTTCCACCTGGGTTTTGGTCCCAGGAGTCGGAGGACGGCTTTGGTTGTGCTACAACCTGCAGACTAAAAAAACAACCTGCAGCAGAAGTATAAAAGTAACCCAGTTCCACATGAAAAACGGAACAAGCCTGCAGACAACATTGATCTGTTCAGGCCCTTTGTCCAAAAAGAAAAAGGAAAAATCATTAGTGATTAAAAAAAAAGAATAAATTGAAATTATCTCATGAAAAACCTTATAATAAAGATTTAACGCCGTAGGCTAAAAGGTTGTCATTCAACAATGCATCTCTTTTAAGAGAGTATGGCGGCCTGACCATGAGCAAATATTTGCAGAGACTTCCTTCTTCATTAGCTGACGGTAATGGTCAGCTCACAAACCTGGACTCATTTTGATTCTAAGGCGTGCAGAGGCAATTTTAGTGCAAGCTTGTCAGTAAGTACACTCCCACTGGCACTAAAGGAATATTCAGTGATACCAGCATCATTTTTGTTGATATTTCAAAAATGCCCTCAGGATTTTCCCCTCTACATCGCAGATTTTTAAAACTAGGGAAAACTACATTTTCTCTGTGTCAGTCAGTGTTAATCATTTTGAGGGTTTTCTGACAGTCTATAGAGGAAAATGCAACATGACTCAGCCTCAGCTTGCTAAATAAAAACAAGATTTTGATTATAAAGATCACAATGGAATCATATTTAATTGCCTCTGGGTGTCTTGCTTCACCTCATATATTCTTTCCTTTTCTTATCTAATCAAGACTATGTCTTCCTGACAGTTTTTATCCTATTTTCTATCTATATCCTAGATGTTAGCCATTTTGATATCTGTCATATTACAGAAGATGGTGCAGACAACTGAGGGCCGTGGGTACATATCTTCAAAGGCTCAAACCTCCGTCCCTAAATAACATGCACAAGAAAATATTAGAAATAGTAGCCTCTGCAAATCTAAAAAGGTAAGGTCAATGATTTTAAACTAGCTTTGTATTGTTACAATGCCAGTACACTCTTAAAAATAAAGGTGCTTCAAAAGGTTCTTCACAGCAATGCCATAGAAGAACCATTCAGTCAAAGGTTCTTTAAAGAACCTTCTCTTTCTTACCTTTTTATAATCTGAAGAACCTTCTTTCGCCACAAAGAACCTTTTGTGAAACAGAAAGGCTCTTCAGATGTTAAAGGTTCTTTATGGAACCATTTCGACAAAAAAGGTTCTTCTGTGGCATCGTGAAGCACCAAATAAACTACTGTTTATTTGTCCCTGGAGACATGGAAACACAAGTATGTGTGTACAATTTGATTATGACAGTTTTCAACATATTTAGATGTTCTAATTTCCACTCTAAATGGGTACAGATTGTTGTGAAAAGAGGGCTAACTTTGACAAGACGCTTATTATTCAACGCTTTCCCACATTTTTACACCATATTGACACTAAATGAATGCAAAAAGCACAGTTGTACTCGTCAAGTGCTGTTGCTAATGAACGCATCATCCATTTTTACTAGGTTTTCAAAACGGTTTCTAAAATTAATAGTTCTGGATCTGCACAATATGAAATTGCCTTTTTCCTTGCCAGTTGTGTCTGCTGAGTGAAAAAATTAAGCAAAGAAGTATTGTAATTTTCATTCTTTTTAAAATAATGTTATTATAACTTTCAGCTTCGCTACAGTTGATTGTAAGGCTGAACCAGTGAAATATTTTCTACTGTGTAGCAGAGTCAGAAATGAACGTTTCCATTTGTAAATGCAATATTTGCCCCCTGGAACTGTCTTAAAGGGCATTTTTATATTTGTGAGTGCAATTTTTATAATCACCATATTATGTTGTCTTTTGTCAAATACTTACATGCAATATTGTAAACAGATGTCAATATAAACTGTTTAAAACTGTAGGTTATCTATAAAACAGGAGCTCATAGGGCTGCAATATTATGACAAACACTATTATTGTAGATTATTGCCCTTTAAATTGTAATAATGATTTTTAATATCGATGTACAAAACAATATACGCTAAACGTTTTTGTTTTGTGTCTGCATTTTGGGTGGTTACATTCTTGCTTCACAGACAAACATGTCGGTCCGTGATGTTAGTCTAGTCTAGCACAAGTTATGCCAAAACTCCCGTCATAAACACTGAAACTACGAAATTTTAATAATATTTTACTTACTTCGTACCTGCACTGTGTGTTGTTTATGATCAGGGAATTCGCGACCGTGCGCACTCAACAGATCCGGCGTTTTCAGTGCTGATTAATCTAAGCGCCTCTGATTGGCGAGTTTTCAGCGCTGACTAATCTAAGCGCCTCTGATTGGCTAAAGCATTCCTAAGTTCAACAGAAACGCGTTTGATTGGTTACAAAGCTCAACGCTGCACACAAACAATATCATGTGGTGTGACTCCGCAAATTGACACTTTTAATTCATTTTCACAATTCATTTTAATCGCGATAGCCGTAATACATTGTTTAATCGTCCAGGGACATTTTTTGCCCCTTTGTTTTGAATTTATGGGACATTTTTGTTCATTTTGGTAGCATTTTTACAACAAGCCCTCATTGATTTATGACCCTGCTGAGTAGAGTAGTACAAAACACAGGCTAATAACAATATAAAATGGTAAAACAATGGCCAGGTCAAACTGATCCATGACAATAACTTTAGTGAAAATTTCAATCACGAAAACCCCAGTTGCATTTAAAGTGTGGTTCACCTGTAGTTTAATTACAACGTTTAAGAGGTTGTCGCTCCATATGCCAATTTAAATGAATTACCCTTGGTTTTTGGGTCAAAAGAGACCAGCTTGTCCTGGCCGCTGGCTTTTTGTGTGCTCTTCTCAATCTGGTCCTCATACATTTTGCCCCTGTAGTTTGGCTCTGCAATTCATCACTTGACCTCATTAGCATGATGGTGGGGGAGGCAGAGCCGACTGCCGAGTGTCGCTCCTCGGGCCCCATCACCTCCACAGGGGAAAGGGAGAGCCACTTCGCCTCTTAACCACAGGAAGCTGGAGCTTCTGGCTCTTTTTGAAGAGGAGAGAAAAAAGACTGAACAGCCGTTGCACGTGTTCCCCGTTGCCCCATCCATCTTGCTTATAAGGTACATTTAGAGGAAAATATACTCCACTACCTCCAGCGCCGAACCTCTCCACACCTGACCGTCCTCTCCTATAGCTTTCCTCAAGCTACTGCAGATGGCACTTTACTGGATAAGGTTTAACTTACATGATTCATTTGAAGCACATGCTCAAGACACAAATTTCATGACAACTAAAGGCTTTAAAGCTGCAAGTGAAAGTCCTTGACATAAAGTATTCATGAGGTTTGACATAACTTACGGTGTTACATACAATGTTTATGTTTAGTTTTGGATAAAAGCATTTGACAAGTGTAAAATTCTATATATATATATATATATATATTTGCACAGTTAAAATACTAAGCACTCAGCATCTAAGTAATAACTGTACTTTGCTAATTAAAACAAATGATTGACTGAACTCTTTCTCTTTCTAGCTCTGTTAATAAAACATACATTAGAACTGCCTGACATATGGATACATGCATTTGTAATGAGCACAGTGCAAATATGGCAATATGTGGCAGCTCAATAATTTATCCCAAAATGGGTTTCACCGATCTTCCTGATTCACATACTGCTAACATATTGCTTTTTCTCTCTCAACACACTTTCACCTCTCAAAATAAGGTCTTTCTGTGAATGAAACATCAGCATATACATTAGTAACTGCCAGGAAGCAGGTTTTCAAATAAATCTAGTTGTGAGATTCTCAGATTTAAATGTATTTTGAAAATATTGACACAGGGTAATATCTGAGAGACAATTCAACATAATGGGCATTATACATGAAAGACAAGCAGATTGAAATTCTGTGTAAATCATTCATAAATCTGTCCGTATGTAAATTGTCACATTCAATTCAATATGACAGGTTACATGCAAATTGTTTGACGTAGAAATTCATTCTACTAGTGTTTCACCAAAAAAAGTCTCTGCTTAAAATGGAAGCATGACATGGAAATTGCTAACCATTTTGACATGGCTTTGTTTGTTACAGTGTTAGTTCACCCAAAAATGACAATTCTGTCATTAATTACTCAACCTCATGTCGTTGCAAACCCGTAAGACCTTCAATCAACTTTCGGAACACAAATTAAGATATTTTTGATGAAATCTGAGAGCTTTCTGACCCTGCATAGACAGCACCACGTTCAAGGCCCATAAGGTAGTAAGAACAGTGAACAGTACATCAGTGATTCAACCTTAATTTTATGAATCTACAAGATCTGTGCACAAAGAAAACAAAAATAACAACTTTATTCTACAATTTCTTCTCTTCCGTGTCGGTCTTTGACACACTTTCACAAAAGATTTCTCGGACTCACACATTTAATCAGAAATATCTTAATTTGTGTTCTGAAGATGGACAAAGGTTTTACAGGTTTGAAACTACATGAGGGTAAGTAATTCATGACAGAATTTTCATTTTTGGGTGAACTATCCCTTTAACAGCAAGCTTACAAAGGAAAACATCGATAGGTCAAAAGCACTGTCACAGGTGTGAAGTAAGGTTGCAGAACTTTAAACTGTAGCACCTACATGTTGAAAGTCAGAAATGATTGATTATAGTGGTGAAAAAGATCGTCAAGGTGGTTAGTGAAATTAAAAGAAGCTTCCCTGGCAGAGGACCTGACAGAGCAGATGGCGGAGGTTCATGCACTATACTGTCCTCCAGCTAAACTCAGTGTGTGTGTATGAGTTTGTGTAAGAAGGAACGGGGAAGAAGGAAACGCTATATAAAACATAAGAAATACACAATTTTACTACTTGAAAGAACAATTTAACTCTATGCATAGCTTATTTTTCCCACTAGAGTGCATACTATACATTAAGGTTGATTCACTGTTGTCACATGGACTATTCGATGTCCTTACTACCTTTCTAGGTCTTGAACGTGTCAGTTGCGCTGCTGTCTATGCAGAGTCAGAAACCTCTCAGATTTCATCAAAAATATCTTAATTGTGTTCTGAAGATGAATGGAGGTCCTACAGGTTTGGAACAACATGAGGATGAGTAATTACTGACAGAATATTCGGTCACACTTTATTTTAAAGGAGAAGTTTACAGTTTACATTTACACATAATTTACCCACCCCCTTGTCATCCAAGATGTTCATGTCTTTCTTTCTTCAGTCATAAAGAAATTATGTTTTTTTTTTCTGAGGATAAAAATTTCAGGATTTCTCTCAATATAGAGGACTTGGTGGTGCCCGTGAGTTTGAACTTCCAAAATGCAGTTTAAATGCAGCTTTAAAGGGCTCTAAACAATCCCAGCTGAGGAAGAAGGGTCTTATCTAGCAAATCGATCAATTATTTTCTAAAAGTATTTACAATTTATACACTTTTTAACCTCAAATGCTCATTTTGTGTAGGTCTGCATGAACTTTGTGTGATCCGGGGACACAAAGTGACAGTTAGGGTATGTCGAAAAAGTCCCATCTCATTTTCTCACATCTTGGATGACAAGGGGGTGAGTAAATTATTTGTAAATTTTTGTTCTGGAAGTGAACTTCTCCTTTAAGGTCAAATTCTCGCTATAAACAAACCTAACTATTAATTAACTATTCGCGATCGTTCGCGAGACGCGAAGTACATGTCACTGCAGTTTCCAACAGAAATGTCCACTCAGTGGCGCTATAACTGTTACATTTAATGTGACTTTGGTTTTGTACGTGTCACCGCAGTTCTGACTTGAAATGTCCTTTGATTGGCGCTATAACTCTAATGCTGTGTGATGTTTTAAAATAACGTACCGTCTGCACTACACCTAAACCTAGCCGATAGTATGAACAAAAGCGAATGTGACGTAAAAACGCAATCACAAGCATGCCGTATTAGCTTGTCTTTTTCGATCTTTAATTTTTCAGCTATTTCATCGTAAATTATGTTTTTCACAGGATTCGTACCCAAGGATTCCGCATTCAATTCCATGCCGGATGAGCTACCAAGCAAGCTTGTTACGTCCGGAAAGCGAAACATATGGAACTGTAATCATAACTGTGTATGAAAATGATTACAAGTGTTCGCTGTTTTACCGCCTCTAGTGTTCACCTCTGTTGGAAACTGCAGTGAAATGTACTTATTGTTACTTATTTTGCGTCTCACCAAAACGTTGATCGTGAGATCAGGTTGAATGAATCCTAATGACTCAGATCTTGAAGTGACCATCGCATGTACCCTTCACTAATGGGTGTCACGAGTCGTGGTGTACGAAGAACGAGGAGGGTGACGAGAAAGTCCAACGCATCAGCATTTATTAATCCACATACAGGCAGGAACGGACAGGAAACAGCAGGGAACAGCAACCACAACGTAAACTCAAGGATATGACAATACAATCACTGACCATAAAACAGGAACACAACCAAACTTAAATACACTAAAACAACCAATAGGAAACGGGACAGGTGAAAGATCAAACACTGACGACATAATAAGAGACGGAAACAGAAGGACCAAATAAGGGCATACGGGGAAAAACACACCAAAACAGTCCAAAAGGTCTGACACTACCCCCCCATATAAGGCGCGACTCGCGCCGTAACAAATACACCGGGGTGGGAGGGTAGGCGCCCTGGAGGCTCGTGCGGGGCAGACACAGGAGGGATAGGAGGTACACCTCCGGGGTGGATCAGGGAGCCATGGCCGAGCACACAGTCCATCCGGCCATGGCGGGTCAGGGATCTTGGGGAGCCTTGGCCGAGTCAACTGTCCATGTGGCCATGACTGATCGAGGGGGTAGGCCCCCCCCCAAAATTTTCTTGGGGGAACTTAGGGCATTGTCAGCCCAGGAGAGTACAGGGTGGCCCGAGCTTAGGAGACGCAGGCACAGGAGGGCGCTCGGGCGGCGCCGGCACAGGAGGGCGCTCTTGTTGCACAGGCTCTGGAGGTGCGCCTCCTATGTACCCTGTGTCTGCCCGGCACAGACCTCCAGGGCGCCCACTCTCCCACCCCGGTATATTTGTTACAGCGCGGGTCACGCCTTTTAGGAGGGGAGGGTAGTGTCAGACCCCTGTGGACTGTTTTGTGTGTTTCCCTTGTGTATGCCCTTATTTGGACTTTCCGTTTCCGTTTCTAATTGTTTCATCATTGCCCTGATTGGTCCCTTTGGTGTATATAAGTTTGGTTGTGTCTAGTCAAGTTTGTCGGTGATTACATTGTCATTCTGTTTACGTTCATTTTCGTTGTGGCTGTTTTGGATTTCCCTGGATTTCCCTATTGTTCCTGTCTGTTTTTGCCTTTACGCGGAGTTAATAAATAACATTCTTGCATTGGACTTTCTCGTCTGCTCCTCGTCACTCGCACACCACGACATCGTGACAATGGGTTTGTGGAAGAGCCCTTCATGAAGAAATTTCAGATTTCAGATGCAGTTGTTTCATCTGGAACTCCACTGTATGATAGCTTCCCTCCGAAGTGCCCTAATTTTTCTACCCAGACAGCACATAGTGGACCTTACTATAAGCCATCACTGGTGCCCTTAAGCAAGACACTTAAACCAAGCTGCTCCAGGGAAGTCGCTCCTATAATAAGTTCAAGGCAACAATGTGTAAGTTATAGAAACAATTATATTCAGAATGACTCTTCCACATGGTGCAAACCAGGGTTAAGTATCTTCAGCAAGGACAGAGGGGTGATAGAGCAGGACAATAGTCTCAGTAAATCTTTCTCCTCACCTACCTCGTAGTCACCCATCCATCCTTTTGTTTAGTCCAGTCAGTTGCCAACATCTCACTTAGTCCGACACTCTGCCGCCCATTACAACACCCTTTCAGTCTCCTATAATTGATCAGAGGATACTAACAAAGTACTTAAGTGCATAAGTAATGCATCAGTGTATATAGCTTGAGAGAAAACACATTCAATCAGCAACTGATAAGCGGAAAAGTGCATGCAATTGCTATCGGCCTAAGCCACTGATCTGATAAAGTCAAGAGACTGGTGTAGAGAAAAGTCCCATTTTGCATGATGAAAATGCAGGAGAGATGGCGGAGATATACGGTACTGTTTGTTGTGTTGACTGGCATCAGGTGGTTTGTTGACAACTGGGTAATGATCCTCTCAGCCAGGGATTTACCATGGATGCCAGTACACTGCATATAACACCAGCTGAACTCACTGGGGAATAGAAAGGCATGATTAGCATGCTGTCTTCAGAGTGCTTGGTTTGTAATTAGAATCTTTATCTGTAAACAAACAACCTGTTTATGTCTTTCCCTCCTTGAACTCCATGCTTTCTGTGCTAGAGGAAAAACATGCTAATATGTCATGTTGAATCCTTGGCGTCATATTGACC
This sequence comes from Labeo calbasu, assembly GCA_019740295.1. Lineage (NCBI taxonomy): Eukaryota > Metazoa > Chordata > Actinopteri > Cypriniformes > Cyprinidae > Labeo > Labeo calbasu. The sequence continues at coordinate 8,671 of JAHKKF010534255.1, forward strand.
GAGTTCACCTTCGGGATATTGATATAAAGAGGGAATCCTACAGTATTCAGATTTATGCGTGAAGTGCACGAACACTTATTCCATCAATAACCAAGCCAATTTTAAAGCAAAACGTAACTATTTTTTGAGATTGCGATGAATTATGTGAAAATTTTGTGAAGATTTTTAGTAAGCATGAACACCCATAAACATACGTTACACTGACATTCACATATATGTGAGGTTGTGTATTTCTCTGCAGTCCATAATCCAAGTTTGGTGAACTCTGCCCTGCAAATTTGTATCATGTGAAGTCATGTGACCAACAGAAGATTGGCATGGCATCTTAGCTGAATTTAAGCCAAGCAAATTTTAAATGAAGTAGATTACAAAAATTTTACATTTTGGATGTAGAATATACACGTAGAGTTTTTAAAAAGATACAGAAGAACATGACGTCATTTTATTGATTGGCTGACTGACTAATTGATTGGTTTAATTTTTTTGAGGGAATCCTAATATAAGAAGAACATGATGTCATTTTATTATTTATAGGAAATCTTAATATATGTAGAGATATGTTTTTTCAAAAAGACAAAAATGAACATGATGTCATTTTACTTACTTATTTTTATATTTATTTTTAGGTAATCATAATGTACATGTAGAGTTATGTCTTTTCAAAAAGACAAAGAAGAATATGGTGTCATTTTTTTCTTTTATTTTCTTTTTTTCTTTCCTTTTCTTTTTTAGGTAATCCTGATATACATGTAGAGTTATGTCTTTTCAAAAAGACAAAAATAACATTACATAATTGTATTTATTTATTTATGAGGGAATCCTAATATACATGTAAAATTATGTATTTTCAAAAAGACAAAGAAGAACATGGTGTCATTTGTTTTATTTTATTTAATTTTTTTGAGGGAATCCTAATATACATGTCGACTTGTGTCTAAATTACATTTTTTTATTATTATATTATATTATATTATATTATATTATATTATATTATATTATATTATATTATATTATATTTTCATTTTATTTTTTTTGAGGGAATCCTAATATACATGTAGAGTTATGTCTTTTCAAAACGTTACCAAAGAATATGATGTAATTTTATTTTATTTTATTGTATTTAAGTTTTTTTTTTTTGGGAGAGAATCCTAATACATGTAGAATTATATCTTTTCAAAAAGACATTGACGAACATGACGTCATTGTATTTATTTATTTCTTTACTTATTTACTTATTTATTTACTTTTGTAAGTTATGTCTTTTCAAGAAGATACCAGAGAACATGACGTCATATAATTTATTTATTTATTTATTTTTGGAAGGAATACTAATATACATGTAGAGTTTTGTCTTTTCAAAAAGACACCAAAGAACAAGACATCATATTATTTTTTATAATTTAATTTCATTTAATTTAATTTAATTTAATTTTAAATGAAATGAAATGAAATGAAATGAAATTATTTAATTTAATTTAATTTTATTTTATTTTTGAGGGAATCCTAATATACATGTAGAGTTATGTCTTTTCAAAAAATCACCAAAGAACATGACATACTTTTATTTTATTTTTTATATAATTATATTATATTATATTATATTATATTATATTACATTTTATTTTATTATTTTATTATTATTATATATT
>JAHKKF010534256.1:0-14203 GCA_019740295.1 Labeo calbasu
TTAATAATAATAATAATAATAATAATGAAGAGCAGCATTTTCTTTACTCAAAAAGAAAAAAATACAGCATCATATTTTATATATCTGCATATCATATTGCGTTGTTAAAAAAATGCTACTCATATAAATTTACGTTATTAGAGAAAAAAACATTGGTTGCGTAGGCCCACATCGCATTTTATTTTTTTAAATTCAGAAATAATGTAGGCCAAAATACCAGTATAGCAAAATGTTTACAAACATTATAAACACAGTTATTAGTTTTCTTCTCTCCACAACAAATACTGTAAAGTTAAGGCTATGCCTTTAGACTATAAAAACGTCAATCCAAATTAATTTAAGGTGATATTATCTAATAATTATCTAATAATTTGTCTTTATGTAATAAATTGTAATTATTATTATTGTATTATTATTATTACGTAAATTGTATATTTTGTAAATTTGGTTGTTTTTACATGCTTTATTTATTTTTTATGCATTTACTTATTTACTTACTTATCTATTTAATTTATTTTCATTGATTTTTCTTGAGACTGTCAAGTATTGTGTGTTTTTAGTGTCTAATGCTGACCAAGGCTGCATTTATTTGATCAAAAACATAGAGAAAACAGTAAAATTGTGAAATTTTATTACAATTTAAAATAACTGTTTTCTATTGTAATATATTTTAAAATGTAATTTATTCCTGTGATCAAAGCTGAATTTTCAGCATCATTACTCAAGTCTTCAGTGTCACACGATCCTTTAGAAAATATTTGAATATGCTGATTTGCTGCTCAAGAAACATTTCTGATTAGTATTAATGTTGAAAACAGTTGTGCTGCTTCATGTTTTTGTGAAACTTTGATTTTTTTATTTTTTTTTTTCAGGATTCTTTGATCAATAGAAAGTTAAAAAGAACATCATTTACTTGAAATATTTTTTTTTGTAAGATTATAAATGTCTTTACTATATAGTGTTTTTATTGCCTTTGCCTTTGATTATTTAATGCATTCTTAAAAACCATTTGAATGGTAGTGTATCTTCTTTGTCTGTACTAAGTTATTAAATATACCACAGATGTCCTTTTTATTTAAGGTTTATTTTTTTCTGTTGAGCTGTTTAATGCTGTTGTGATCTCTCATCAACCTTCATGCATGTGTTTTTCTGTCCTTAGAGGATGCCTATAAAACACAGATCCGCATAGATGATGAGCCAGCAAACCTTGACATCTTGGACACAGCAGGACAGGTAGGCAGGAGAGGTGGTGTGATACAGATGGACACATGGAAAGCAAAACAAGAAACAGTGAAGTGCAAAAACCTGTCTGTGGTAAACTGTGGTGCACAACTTAACATTTTAGTTTGCAGACTATAAGAAGGTCATTCTCCTTTAACCAAATGTGTCTCACTTCCCCTTTTTTATGTCTGTCTTTGCGGTTGTCACCTCACAAGACACACAAATACACATAAGGCACAACGTTTCTCCCTCTGAGTCAGCATTTTTCGTTTTTGGATCACTCAGCGATGTTAGAAAATACATTAGTCATCTCATCACGAGTTTAATAAAAATTCGCCTGTAGTACAATAATGTAGTGTTTAGGGTTCATTTGGGAGCATTGTTGAAACATTCAAGGAGTGTTTCATAATGCATCTGTGGTATAATGTCGATTACAACATTAAAAAGATCTAAACTGATCTCTTGGTTTTTAAAACAAACAAAAGGCTTGCACTAGACTTGTGATATGTGAGACTGTGTTTGAACAAGAGACTAATTTGGTAAAATTGCTTATTAAAGAGAGAGTTCCAAAAATTCTGTCATTAATGACTCATCCTCATGTCGTTCCAAACCCGCAAGACCTTCGTTCATCTTTGGAGCACAATTAAGATATTTTTGATGAAATCTGAGAGCTTTTTGACTGCGCATAGATAGCAATGTAACTGAAATGTTCTCAGAAATGTAGTAAGGACATTGGTAAAATAGTGGTACTTTCGTGAATGGACTGTTAAATTAAGCCATATGAGTGAAAATGTCCAGAGCGTATCAACATTATCGTTATTATTTTTAAGATACTGTTTTATCACACAGCCCTATATCCAGTATTTCAGCTCCTTGTTATGACCATGTAAATCTTATAAATTCCATGATATGCACAAGAATACAAGACTGTGAGTTTGTAAAGAAGATCCTTTTGTTTTCAACCAGGCGGAGTTCACAGCCATGCGTGATCAGTACATGAGAGCGGGTGAAGGTTTCATCATCTCATACTCCATCACGGACCGCCGCAGTTTCCAGGAGGCTCGCCACTTCAAGCAGCTGATCTACCGCGTGCGGCGCACCGTTGAGACCCCCGTCGTACTGGTGGGAAACAAGTCTGACCTGGCCCATCTCAGACAGGTGGGACGCTTTATTGTATTGCATAATATTGCATTATGTTATGAAACGATTGATTCAAAATACTCTAGGCCATCCACCTTCTTTAAAGGGGTCATATGATGCAATTTCATGTTTTCCTTTGTCTTTGGTGTGTTTTTAAGCTGTTCATGCATATGTACGATCTGTACAGTTGCAATGACTGAAGTCTCAAACCCAAAGAGATATTCTTTATAAAAGTTAATACTTTGCCACACCTTCCTAAAACGGCTCATTCAAACACACCCCCACATGTCTACGTCATGGTGTGGGAAGATTTGCATAACACCGCCCAAATGTGTACGCAAATAAAGAAGGCGTAACTTTTATTCTGGCTGTAGTCGTGGAGACGCTGTGTGAAAGCAAAAATACTCTGTTTGGCCTTCCAAATGAGGACATAACTAGAAATCAGTGGTTACGTTATATTTACAACACTGTTCCAGAACAGTTCAATGCAAATATTCAAGTGGGTGCAGCACATTTTATGGACGACTGTTTCCTGAAACTGGGAGAGTAGCCTACAATGCCGGCTGTGCACACTATAAAGTAGGGCAGTTCCAACTTTGCAAGGACAATGTGGCGCTTCTGCGTTTCTGACCCACAGCCTGTAAGTACGTTTTCATATTTAAAGCATTTGCTACTGGCTATTTAAACGCGAGTTTGAGAGTAATACTTGTTGGTTGTTTTTACAATCACAAATGCAGACATTATGTATTATGACAAGGTTTCCGTGGGTCTTAAAAAAGTCTTAAAAAGTCTTAAATCACTTTTCCGTGAAAAGGTCTTAAATCAGAGCAGCAGGTCTTAAATTCATATGATCATGGCAGTAATTTTCGTGAGGGATTGTTTCCTCATGTGTTTTATTTTACATTGAAGCGAAAGCGTAATTTCTGTGCTACATGGCTTAGGTCGCTCAATATTCATTAAGCAATACGTGGTAGATGATGGTATGTGCTGCTTCATCTGTCAGTCACCCGAAGAAGAACTTGTCGTTTAGATTTTTTTATAGTAATAAAAATCATTTAGTTCAGTTACAGAACAGACAATTCAGTTAAAACTGAACGTGGAATGCTTAATGCAGTGTGCCGAGTCACATCACAGATCAAATTTCATTTAAACTTTAAACTTTGTATAAGTTATTATTTTATATTAGGCATGTAACATGGTGTATTTTTATTCATTTTGTTAATAAAAGTTTGTTACGTTACGTTAATGCTGCTAATTTAAAAGTGAAAGTAAAATGCACACAATGCTTTTACAAGCTACTTAAAACCAGGGAAAGTGAAGAAAAGAGGGAAAACTCTTAACGAACTAAAAACAAACAACCGCTCGACGCTGAATTGCCACTAATTTGAAAGTGAAAGTAAAATGTGCATGGCGCTTTTACTGAAGAAAAGCTGGGAAAAGAGGGAAAACTGAAGTGAACTAAAAAAACAAACAATTGCTAGACACTGAATTACCACTAATTTTAAAGTGAAAGTAAAATGTGCACTGTGCTTTTACCAAAGAAAAGCAGGGAAAAGAGGGAAAACTGAAGTGAACTAAAAAAACAAACAATTGCTAGACACTGAATTACCACTAATTTTAAAGTGAAAGTAAAATGTGCATGGTGCTTTTACCAAAGAAAAGCAGGGAAAAGAGGGAAAACTGAAGTGAACTAAAAACAAACAATTGCTAGACACTGAATTGCTGCTAATTTGAAAGTGAAAGTAAAACTTGAACTATAGAATATATTGCTGTATTGTTTTTCCTTCAATTTTTTTTCCCTTAAATTTTCTTTAGTTGGCCTTAAAAAGGTCTTTAAAAAGTCTTTAATTTGCCCTCTTAAATGCTGCAGAAACCCTGTATGATTACGCAGCGCAACACAACCATAAAAAGACAGTATGAGTCATTATAATCAGTAAGTATGTCCTCATTGGATGCAACAAATGCCATTTATAATGGGTTTTATTGTTTTGTCTCATCGGGCCAGGACATGGCATCACAACATGGTAGGGGGCGTAACATTTCCATTACACACTTGAGGTATTCGGCCAATCACAACGCACTGAATAGCTGGCTAATCTGAGCACACTGTGCTTTTCAGAACGATGAGCTTTGTAAAAATGCGATGCGTTTCAGAAAGGCAGGGCAGGGAGGAGCATCAATAATGTACAGTATGTGGAAAATAATGTGTTTTTTGAATCTCAAATCGTGTTAACACATTGCATTATACTAAATACACAAACTAATGTTCTTTTTAGCAATATCATATGACCCTTTTAATGCAGAAGTAAGTCTATGGAAGAGATTTCTGGTTTATTAGCTGCTATAGGGAAATAAGGGGTGGCCTTAACTACTATGTGCTTACATTTAAATTAGTCATTTGGTACAATGTACTTATTGTGTACATACATGTTTGTACATTGTACTTATATTTTTAAAATACCTATGTAATTACATCTGCAATTAATTTCTGTAATTACATTTATAATTACACTATTGACCCATCCCCTACACCTTAACTCACCCTTAGGGTGCTTTCACACCTGGCACTTTGTTTCGGAACCTGGCACATTTCCCCCCTTAGCTTGGTTCATTTGGGCATATGTGAACACGGCAATCAACTGGTTTTAGCTGGTTTAAACATGTTCATCATGCTAGAAACATGCTAATCATGCTAGCAACATGCTAGTAATTGGCAATCGGATCCGCACCAAAACAGTTGGTCTGGGATCGCTTGAACGAGGTGGTCTCGGCTAGATTGAAAACGAACTCTAGAGCGGTTCGGTTGTAGTGAGAAAGCAGTTTGATCCAACGGACCAATGAACCAGGCTATATACATTGTATAATGGGTAATTACAGTTCCGTGAACAGCAGTAGCTTTGTTGTTTTGCTAATACCACTTAAAATGAACCTGTGAATGTGTTTTTTTAGTAGGTGTATTTTAAAAATGTTTTCCTGACGAATGCTGGACTTCTGCTCAAAATTATAAATTAATATAATGACAGCTACAAAAAAATGCAACAATAAGCCCGCAAAGCTATTGTTGTTCCATCCTGATGGATGAGAGCTGAGCTCAAATAAACCATGACCAATGAGGACAGTTTACTTGCACGTGACTTGTATTAACACCAAGAATAAAAAGTAACATTGTAATAATTTCAGTCCCTGTTTTGGAACAAAGCAATCGACCTACAGGTGTGAAAGCACCCTTAAACCTACCCATACCACCAAACCTGTCCATAACCTTACCCATATCCCACCTTAAAGGGTTACTCCACCCCAAAATTTTTGTAATTAATCACTTACCCCCATGTCGTTCCAAACCCATAAAAGCTTCATTTGTCTTCAGAACACAAGATATTTTGGATGAAACCCAGGAGATTTGTGACTGTCCCATTAACTGCCAAGTAAATAAGCTATTTGTTTACGCTTTGATTCGAATGAAAACAGCGTATCTGCGTGACGCAGCTGACACAACTTTTTCTGTACAAAAAGTATTCTTGTAGCTTCGTAAAATTATGCTTGATCCACTGATGGCAGATGGACTATTTTGACAACGTATTTCATACTTTTCTCGGCCTTGGCAGTGGTATTTACTTGGCAGTCAAATGGACAGTCACAGACCTCCCGGTTTTCATCCAAAATATCTTAAATTGTGATCCGAAGACGAACGAAGCTTTTACAGGTTTGGCACGACATGGGGGTAAGTGATTAATGACAAAATTTTCATTTTGGGATGGAGTAACCCTTTAATAGAAGCAAAAGTGTTTTGCAATACAATGTGACCACAATAAGTACATTGTACTTATTTTTTGATGTAAGTACATAGTTAAGGCCACCTAATATGAAGTGTGACCAGATAATGCATTAAAATAATATGCTAAGTCTCACTGATTTGCAATATCAAGCAGCAAAACAAGCTGTTTTGTAAGCTAAAAATAGCTGGACCCAGATGGGACCGAAAGTATGACCCATAAAATTTACAAATGGGAAATGGGAAAATGTGGGCTAATGTGACAGATATTTTGACAGTTATATAGGGTGATGATGTATTTTTATAGGCCAACCTTTAAGTTAGCATCACCCTGGTTCCCTCAACAAAAACCTAATGGGATTTTTCAGATTATTGCAAAAATTAAAATTTGTGACCAACAGAAATTTGAAGCCTGTTTTGATTTTGAAGGCTAAATTAGCTTAAAGCTAAAGATGAACTACACTACAGTCACAAAAACCCATTGACTTCAGAACAGTGAAACCAGAAGTGCGACCCGTTTTTAGGTTTTGGCCTACAAAAATACATCATCCAGCAGCGCTTAATAGCAGTGTCACATGTTTCTTTGTGGTTCATGGTTTGGATTTTGACAAGGACTTGATTTCAGGTCATTTTTCAAAGTAATTGCCCTGAGGGTCATTTTTCTGTTCTCATCTCCAACCATTTTTCTTCTGTCTTTATGATGTCTCCATTTCCTGCCACTGGGCTGAATCCCTAATGCACAGTGCTGCCACCTCCTTGCTTTACTGTAGGGCTGATGTCTCATTGTGATGTGCTCTGTTCGATACGCGCCAGCACTCAGTCTAGCATTGTGCCATCTGAGAAGAACAGAATCTTCCTGGTCTTCACATGCCTTTGGGCAAATGCTAGCCAAGATACCATGGCTCAATCTCAAGTACCAGCCAGACAGTTTCTCTCATATCGCTCTCATGGAGATGTGTAACTTCTAAAGAGTCACCGTAGGCTTCTTGATAGCCTCGCTTGCAAAGGTTAAAATTGGCCATATACATGATTTTGAAGGATGTCCCAGTCTGTTCACATTCACATTTGTGCTACATTTTTTCAGCTTTTTATGATAGGCTGCACTGTGAATTGGGATGTATGAAGTCTAAGCTTCAGTTTAAAGGTGACATATCATAAAAATCTGTCTTTTTCCATGTTCTATAATCAGGCCCCCGGTGCATCTGCCAACCCAGAAAACATGAAAAAGAACAACCCATAACTTTGTTTTTTTAAGCCTTTGGTGCAAGCTTTTAAAAAAAATGAGCGTGTTGGATTTTGCTCCCCCCGTGACGTAGGAAGCGGATCTTGAGAAGCCCAACTTACTGATCTGATATATAAGCCAGACCTTCAGACCAATGTGCTAGTAACTTGCTAATCATGCTAATAACTGCTAGTAACTTGATAATCATGCTAGCAACATTCTAGTAACTTGCTACACATACTAGAAACATTGTAGCAATATGCTAGTATCATGTTAATCATGTTAAAAACATGCTAACAACAAGCTAGTAACATGTTAATCATGCTAGAAACATGCTAGTAATTTACTAATCATGTTATCAACAGGCTATTAACATGCTAATCATGTTAGCAACATGTCAATAACATGCTAATTATGCTAGAAACACGTTACCAATGTGTTAGTAACTTGCTAATCATGCTAACAACTGCTAGTAACTTGATAATCATGCTAGCAACATTCTAGTAACTTGCTAATCATGCTAACAACTGCTAGTAACTTGATAATCATGCTAGCAACATTCTAGTAACTTGCTACACATACTAGAAACATTCTAGCAACATGCTAGTATCATGTTAATCATGTTAAAAACATGCTAGCAACAAACTAGTAACATGTTAATCATGCTAGAAACATGCTAATCATGTTAGCAACATGCTAGCAACTTACTAATCATGCAAACAACATGCTAGTAACATGCTAATCATGCTAGAAACATGATAGCAAAATGTTAATCATGCTAACATGCTAGCAACAAGCTATTATCATGTTAATAACGTTAAAAACATCCAAGCAACAAGGTAGTAACATGTTAATCATGTTAGAAATGTGCTACCAACATGTTAGTAACATGGTAATCATGCTAGAAACATGTTAGCAACATGCTAATCATGCTAACAACATTCTAGCAACAAGCATCATGTTAATCACGTTAAAAACATCCTAGCAACAAGCTAGTAACATGTTAATCATGCTAGAAACGTGCTAGCAACATGCTAGTAACATGCTAATCATGTTAGAAACATGCTAGCAACATGCTAGTAACTTGTTAATCATGCTAGAATCTCGCTATTACATGCTAACAACATGTTAGTAACATGCTAACAACATTGTAATTAGTCTATAAATGCAAGCAACAAGCTAACCATGCTAACAACACGCTAACAACATGTTAAATCATATAAGCAATGTGCTAAATCATGCTAGCATTCTAGTTTTTGTAACTTATGTGTTTTTAACATAACTTATGTGCATTTGAGTTTAAGTGCAATAAGACACGAAAGAGAACTTAGTTTAGTACTCACGTACTGTGTGACAGACACTTTCTTCAGATGCTTCAGATGTGTGCGCTCAGAAAACCCTATATCAGAAGTTTAAACTAAGATGGTTTAAAACACATGATTTCTGCGCAGTAGACATGCTAATCAAAATCAAACAGATGTTTTTTTTAGCAGAGTATCTGAGGTATAAGCTGTAAAGGCACAGCCCTATTCTGGAAAAGGGGGCGGGAAGCAGCAGCTCATTTGCATTTAAAGAGACATGCATGAAAACAGTGTGTTTCTGCTACTCAAAATGGGCATTTTCAATGATATAATAAATGATCTGTGGGGTATTTTGAGCTCAAACTTCAGTCACATTCTGGGGACACCCGAGACTTATATTACATATTGTAAAAAGTGGCATAATAGGTCTCCCTTAAACTGAAGCTCTGTTTGTTTTGTTCAGGTGTCCGTAGAGGAGGGCAAACAGCTGGCGAGGGAGTTCCAGTGCCCGTTTTTTGAGACCTCCGCTGCGTTCCGTTATTACATCGACGAGGTGTTTGCTGCACTGGTGCGTCAGATCCGCCAACGCGAGGCCGAGTTGGTGCGGGGCAGCGAGAGGAAAACCCGACGCAGCCATTCCTTCTGGAGTCGCCTTAAAGCCCCCTTCCATAAGAAACAGCAGTCTGAGCACTGAGAAAGGCACACAGAGAAGAAGGGCATGGTTCTCTCACCTGCAGCTGTATTAGTCCCATCTCCCTAAGATGGTTTGAGACTGTATTTATAGTTTCTGTCTGATTGTTTGCAATGATACACTCCCAATCATTTCAGTTAGACTAAACCCTCACTGTGCAGGACACACTTGCAGTCGTCATTTGGGACGTGGGCTGATTTACTGATGTTAGAGATTCAGAAAGAAATATTAAACTTGACAGTAGTTATTATTTTTTCATTTTTGAACAGCATTATACTTTGTGAAGGTGAATGTCAGGGGGAATGTTGTACCTCATATTTGAACTGATGGGGATGTAGAAGGATTTACTATATGTGTTTTTTGAAGTCGGAGATTAGCTTGTTGGAAAAAAATGAAGGTCGAATGAGGTTAAAAGAGAGCAGAGAGCATGTTGTGCGGAGTAGAAAGAAAGAAAAGAAACTTATGTGTTGCAGGATGGGCAAATAGCCAAGGGTTTATGGTAGAAATATTAATCTGCCAGTATAATGAGTACTGTAAACCATTCCTTTTGTTAGACACATTTAAAAAAACCCTTGCTGTAGCTGATTCCCAACTCTGTTCTTTAGCTTCTTTTCAAAAACTTGGTGAATAACATGTCCGGGTCACATTTCACCATTAATAAATAACATGGGATGCATTGCAAAATATTTTCATTATAACTGGAAGCACATTCTCATCCCCCCCCCCAAAATACTAATGAACATAGTGGGGTGTTTTAATTCTCATTATTCGCACATTTTCATTAGATTCTCATTACTGTAATACAGTAGTATTTTGCAATTTAAATAATATATTTTTTTAATTACACAGTAATGAGAATTTTTTATGGCAATGCAAATGTAACAGTGGGGTTGCTTTATTGTTATGAAAGTAATGCAAAAAATGCTCCAAAAATGCACTCTTAAATCAAAGTAGTTTATTATATCATATAATTTTAAAATGTGACTTGGACATGTGAGATTCAATCATTTGGGATGTATTTGATGGTAACTGAGCTGTATGAACTAGTTGCAAAATACACTGTATGAATGATTTTTATTTTTTAAGTCTTGCTGAGCAATATTCAGGTCCACCTTTAAGCACATTAACAGACTGACCAACTTGATTATGATGGAAAACAAAATTGTTTCCTTTTTTACACAGGGTTATTTTTATTCCAGTGGTTTCTGTAGTTGGTGTGTAGGAAATGAAAGACTTTAATGTGGCTTATGATGTGGATTTCCTCTTACACATGCTGTGCACTTACTGCGCATCAAATTTAATTAGAATGACTGTTCATTTTGGCATTTCGTGCAAATGCATGTCATTGTTTTTCTTGTGATTATTAGAATTTTTATTTTTAAGCAGAATGGGTTTACTATATTGTCCTTTATTTATTGTCATCAGAGATTCTCAAATAAAATTCACTTTACCAATCTATGGCATGGTCTGACTATTATTATTATTATTAGCCTTGATCATTTATTGTAGTTGTAGTTATTAGCAGTAATATTAAATGTGTCCCTGGACCACAAAACCAGTCGTAAGGGTCATTTTTTCAAAATTGATAATAATATATTGATAATAATACATTTACTGAATAAATAAGCTTTTCATTGATGTATGGTTTGTTATGATAGGACAATCTTATCTCAGCCAAATTTGGCTGAGATACAACTATTTAAAAATCAGGAATCTGAGGGTGCAAAAAAATCAAAAATATTGAGAAAATCACCTTTAAAGGTGTAAGTAAGTAGCACGGGTATATTTATAGCAATAGCCAAAAATACATTGTATGGGTCAAAATGATAATTTTTTCTTTTATGCCAAAAATCATTAGGATATTAAGTAAAGCTCACATTCCATTAAGATATTTTGTAAATTTTCTACCGTATATATCAAAACTTAATTTTTGTACTTAATAGTAATATGCATTGCTAAGAACTTCATTTAGACAACTTTAAAGGCGATTTTCTCAATATTTTGATTTTTTGCACCCTCAGGTTCTAGATTTTCTAAATTTTCCTATCCTAACAAACCATACATCAGTTGAAAGCTTGTTTATTTAGCTTTCAGATGTATTAATCTCAATTTAAAAAAAAAAAATTGACCCTTATGACTGGTTTTGTGTATTTTTAATTTTACTGAGATATTTTTCACAAATGTGACCCTGGATCACAAAACCAGTCGTAAGGGTCATTTTTTCAAAATTGATAATAATACATTGATAATAATACATTTACTGAATAAATAAGCTTTTCATTGATGTATGGTTTGTTATGATAGGACAATCTTATCTCAGCCAAATTTGGCTGAGATACAACTATTTAAAAATCAGGAATCTGAGGGTGCAAAAATATTGAGAAAATCACCTTTAAAGTTCTTTAAATAATGTTCTTAACTATGTATATTACTAATAAAAAATTAAGTTTTCACACATTTACAGTAGGAATTTTACAAAATACCTTAATGGAACATGATCAATTTCCTGAGGATTTTTGCCATAAAAGAAACATCAATAATTTTGACCCATGCAATGTATTTTTGGCTATTGCTACAAATAAACCCCAGTGACTTAAGACTGGATTTGTGGTCCAGGGTCACAAATATCTCAGTAAAATTAAATGTATACCTTCTACTTTTTTTGGCGACCCCTGGTGGCTGTTTTTATTGTTAATCGCCAGAAACGAGTAGTAGGTTCACTGACTTTTTGTTGTCCTTACATACTATCGAGTCTTTTACAAAATAAATTGACAATTTTCATTTTTTATGTGTCATCTCCGTATAAATGAATCACATTTGTCAAAACGTGATTCACTGTTATTCAAGGAAAGTTGCATGATGCGATTTCAATTTATCCAAACGCGAACGGCATGTCCCTCTTCGGTTGCCATCCCGGATTGTGAAACTGTCAAAGCGACAAAACAAAGTGCAAAGTGCAATAGAGCAAGTATGCCACACAATTCCAGCGCCAGACTACAGTCAAGAGTGCGTGTTCTCTGAAAACATCAAGGGTCTTCACGGTGAGCTTGTTTAACGTGTATCTGACGCCGTGAATCTGAGTAAAGAGGCGCTTGAAGGACGCACAGGCCCAGCGTGTGTATGATGGAGTCGTGGGTGAGATTCAGCGCGCAGAGTCAAGCCAAAGAGCGCGTGTTCAGGTACACAAACACTCTTACTGCACTTACTGCATGTTTACAATACTACCATCACATGTACACTAGCATGAGATTTGGGAACTATTAGAGACTCGAGAGTGCTGCGTTGGAAGTTGTGCTCGAATGCACAGTACTGTTTTTGTTTTCAACTAATTTGCGATTAGTACCACTAGCAACAAAGCACAGTGTAATTCACATGTTTTAGGTCATTGTATTTACTACAGTACCGTGTAAATATCGTATAAGGATGTGAAACTCATTAAGTACCATGTCAAAACGAGCACCTTATATATTTTACATATATATAGTGATGTTATAAAGGACACTTTCGTTATAAAAGCAACGTACACCAAAAAAAAAAAAAAATAACAAATGTAAATTAATGTAACCAGGCATTTGAGAGCTAATGTCACTTGCTGTGGTGTGTTTTAGTGATGTAATGCAACAATATTCAGACGTTTGTAAGGATGTAAGTGTCCTTATACCTATTGGTGCAGTGTAAATGCTGATTTTTGGTAATTGTGTTTGAACAGGGCTGCCCAGTACGCCTGCACACTGCTGGGATACACGCTGCAGAAAGGAGGAGCGAGACCAGAGCTGCTGAACACCATCAAACAGCTGGAAGCTCACATGAGCCTGACCAGAAAATGTACGTTTAAGAAATTCAGCATAGTCACATATTTATGTTAAAGAAAGTCCAACACAAGTTTTGCAGCAAAATATAAAGAACAGTTAACCATCAGTGACACAGCATCGCAGAATTACTTGCTATGCTACTTTATCATATGCATACAACAATTAAACAATACCTAATTTTTACTAATTATTGGAAAAAAATTAAACATAACAGTAGCTGACACTTGTAAATTTATCACCACGTAAGTTTTAATGGGACAGTTTGCTTATTAACTCGCGTTTACTTTCTAAAGTCACACAAAATTGTGCCAGCCAGGTGGTTTTGTAACACTTGTGGGACAAATTGTTTCCAAAGAATTTATTTGACATAATATGTTTTACATTTTATTACATGTCTACATGTAAAATGTAAAAAGGAACAATTTGTAATATGTTAATATGTATATGTAAATGTATTTGTAGTATACGTAGCATCAAACAAATGTATTTTAAATACATTTTAGTATGTTTTTTCACTAGGGTAGTGATAGCTTGCATGCCTTGAAATTAATTTTGAACATTAAAAACAAAACAAAACAAACCAAACAAACAAATAATAATACAATTTGAGACAATTGTTTTTCTTAGAAAGAAAACAACACTAGGCATTAGGGGTCAAAACTTTTTCTGTTGTTCTCACACAGTGGTGCTTATTCAGTAAATGGTGCAAAAATAAGGTTTTTCAGCTGGTTTCATCATTATTGTCTCATTTATATTACAATATTTGTTGTTTAAATATAAGTAATAATAAATATAATCAGTTTAAATCTCTCCCTCTGAGAGCCATGCAATGTGTACTGACCAAAATTATAAACTTTTGTTTTTGCTCCCATTTTTCATGAACTGAACTCAAAGATGTAAAACTTTTTCTA
Organism: Labeo calbasu; assembly: GCA_019740295.1. Classification (NCBI taxonomy): domain Eukaryota; kingdom Metazoa; phylum Chordata; class Actinopteri; order Cypriniformes; family Cyprinidae; genus Labeo; species Labeo calbasu. Next base: position 14,071 of record JAHKKF010534256.1, read on the forward strand.
TGTATACAAATTCCAGTTTCTCTCAAATATCATTAACAAATCTATCTAAATCTGTGTTAGTGAGCACTTCTCCTTTGCCGAGATAATCCATCCACCTCACAGGTGTGGCATATCAAGATGCTGATTAGACAGC
>JAHKKF010534258.1:0-15933 GCA_019740295.1 Labeo calbasu
TCTAATATTTATTACAATTTTGTCAGTAACGAAGGAACGCCATCAAATGTAGCGAAGTAAAAGTAAAGTTTTTTCACTAAAAATGTACTTGAGTAAAAGTAAAAGTACCTATCTTTAAATATACTCTAAAAGTACTAGTTACCCCAAAAATTTACTCAAGTAAATGTAACGAAGTAAATGTACTTCGTTACTACCCACCTCTGTATATAGGTATATATGACTTTTTTTTTTCAGACAAATACAGTTGGAGTAATAATAAAAAATGTCCTGGCTCTTCCAAGCTTTATAATGGCAGTGAATGGCTGCTGATTTTTTTAAGTCCAACAAAGAGCATTCATCCGTCATAAAAAGTGCTCCACTTTCCACCGGATGACGTAGGATATCGGTGTAAGCTCAGTTGAGAATACGTTATTTGTTTAACAATACGTATATTTGTTAAACAAATGCATCTAATCGCTTCAGAAGGCCTTTATTAATGCCCTGAAGGCGTGTGGAGCACTTTTTATCATGGATGGATGCACTTTATTGGATAAAAAAAAAAAACTGCCATTCACTGCTATTATAAAGCTTGGATGAGCCTAGAGATTTTTTTATATAACTCCGATTGTATTTGTCTGAAAGAAGAAAGTCATATATTCCTAGGATAGCTTGAGGGTGAGTACATCGTGTGGTTATTTTTATTTTTGGATGAACTATCCCTTTAAGTTGAATTTCTGTCCACCCACCTGTACTGAATGAAAGACACAGATCTCTGGGTTTGCGGAAGGGTTGTGCCCCCAAGTTGGTCGGGTGACCCCCTGATAGGTGTAACTGGACGAGGGATCCTGCTCCTAATTCTCCCATCTGCTCCTCTCTCTCCTCTCGCAGAGTCGTCTGATTGGTGGGCTTCATCTTCTGATGCTGTGGCTGAGAGTGTCGGGGATTGTGACGAGGCGGAACGAGAGCGAATCAGGTGGGTTTGTTTACGCTCCAGGACGAGGCGGGCCAGCTGCTGCTGTCGGCTTTTGCGAGTTCGCTGCAACTGTTCTTGACTTGTCTGCGATGACTTATCTGAGCCTGTTTCCTCCTCCGACATAAGCACAGGAATACGGCTTCGCCTCTGTGGGAGTGGCTTTCTATCAGGTGACTCAGCCTCTGGTGGAGACATATCCTTCTCATCCTCCACCTCTGCATCTCTGGTTCGTTCAGGTGTTACTGGTGGACTCTCCTCCTGCTCCTGTTCCCTTTGTTGGTCTACTTCTGGTGTGACACCATCTGGTCTGACTTCCAGTTTGACTTCTTTGGAGACTTCTTCTGTAGTCTCTGGCTGGTCATGTGACACAGCTAAAAACAAAGCCTCTGGTTCCTCTTTGTCACTCTTTACATTTTCTTCAGCCTGTCTCTCTTTTTCAGCTTCACTTTCTTTCCTTTTCCTCTCATCCTCTTCTCTTTCTAATACAATCCCTTCACTCTGCTTTTTCTCTTGTTCACTGACCCCTTCCCTCTCCTCTTTCTTTCCACCCATCTCTTCACGCTCAGTAGATATAATCTCATCCAGACCAGGCAGACGGGGTCTGGCTGTCATGATATTGAGACGTGTCGTCTCAGCGATGTGGATAAAAGTGCGTTCCACCTTGGTGAACGGCGGTGAAGAAGAACCGCTGGTGATCACAGCTGCAGTTGTCATGACAATAGGCCTGGGCTCTGACCTAATTACGGAGGAGAGAGTCCCGGGTTCAGATTCATCCGGCACGGGTCGCTCTCCCTGCGGTGTCAACGCGGCGAGAGTTCCCTGCCCGTCTCCAGGTGAAACCTGACCGTTACCGGCAGACACAAGCACCAGTGTGCGTGAGCCCTCTTCCTGGTCGTGATCACGGTGGGCTGGGGCGAGTAGGGTGGATGCAGCTCCTTCAGGGCTTCCTTCGCTACTTCGAGGGCTTCCGTCACTTCCTGAGCCTCCAGTCTTCACACCCTCCTCTCTTAGGTCGTCAAACATCAACACACCAGACACAAAGTCGACTCGCTTCAGACGAGTCTGAGAGGAAGAAGGCGAAGTTTCAGCCACTGCGGCCTCCTGTAGCAATGCAAGACAAAGAGAAAAGAAATTGGTGAATTTATGCAACAGTTCTTTCTGGTTCTCGAATCTGATTGGCTGAGAGGAGTCCAATATTCTAGTGACATCGGAACTCCAACCCACTGTTTGTATCACTCCGCATGTGTCGCGGTGGACGCCCAAATCCACTATAATTTTTTAAATAATACTGTTTTGTGTTACTGAAGGTAGGTTTTAAGAGTTTTTTAGATGAGAATGTACTTGTTTAGACTTCAAATATAAGTTTGTTAATAAAGATAACGTCTATTTGAAAATTTCGATTTCAGAATGTTTTCGGAGATGTGAGCTCCAGAGTGTCATCGGCTGCTCAGCGCTAATGAACCCACCGAGAGCAGCCTTACCTCGGCCATTCTTCTGGAATTAGCAGCTGGCTCTGATGTGTCTATAGTGGTTAAATGAGATGTACTACCACTATAGTGGACTATAACATGAGATGTAATTAGTTTTGGGTAAGTATAAGGTCCCATTAATCTATTATTTGTTCTAGAGCAAATATTTTTGCTGAGGACAAAATCTCATCCCGTTATATTTTATGTAAATTTAATGTTATATAAAACTGCAATTAACTGAATTACCTAGCTTTTATGATGGCTGTTGTTATTTATTATTAATATTATTATTCAAATAATAAAAGTAAAATTTAATAACAGTTTTTAGTATTGGGAAACAGTGTGTCTTTGTGATGATGATTTTTACATTATTCCACCAATAGATGGCAACAAGAGAGAGTGAGTCAGCACTACGACAAAGATATCGCTCCTATATCATATATATGCTCAGATATCTCATAATACTCTACATAATACAGCAAGCTTTTAATACAGTGATATAATAAGCTTTCATTGAATCAACTCAACGTTCCTCCCTTACTAGTTCTAAAGTGACATTTTCAAAATAGTAACGGAGGCTGGGGCTCAACTGTTAAACAGTCAATTTGAGATTTGTATCCATGGCGGAAGAAAGTAGTTCGCACAAAAGACCATTTTTAAAGACACTTGTTAAAGACAGTTGTTGTTTCTTATGTTTTCACGACACGTCATCAATCGGCCATATTGGTGGCACTGAACGTACAGTAAACAATGCCAATGAACTGAACAAAGCTTGCATATTCTGCTGATTATTGCTGTTGAAAATGATCAGTTATAGTCATGTTTTGGGCTGTACTAATCGGTCGGACCAGGAAAAACATTTGGAGCACTAAAGACTGCCAAACATTATAACATATCAATAAAAAGAGTGCAAAAAACTGCCTGATGAACAAAAGGCATTTATGGTTGGCCAAACTAAACCAGGATTTCCAGAGCAAGAATCCAGAGAAAGAATAATTTGTGTTTGTTCTTATCATTTCCAGTCAGGTAGGTGAAATACTAGGCTAATATTTTAATTCAGTGGTTCCCAACCATGTTCTTAGAGGCTCCCCAACACTGCACATCTTGCATCTGTCCTTTGTCTGACACAACCATTTCAGGTCTTGGAGTCTCTACTGATGAGCTGATGATCTGAATCAGGTGTGTTTAATTAAGGTGACATGGAAAACATGCATTGTTGGGGGGCCTCCAGGATCTTAATACTGCTCGTACATATGTTTTTACCACCTATTAACTTTAGTTTGTCAAAATATTGTACCCTTTTCTGGTTACAAAGTCCTTCTCTATATGATTTAGCAGCTTCCATGCTTTTTTCATGGTTTAGACCAGTGGTTGCCATCCAAGTTCCTGGGGGCCCCCAAACACTGCACCTTTTTTTGCAACTCTCCTTTGTCTGACACACCCATTTCAGGTCTTGGAGTCTCTACTGATGAGTTAATGATCTAAATCAGGTGTGTTTAATTAAGGAGGCATGGAAAACATGCAGCGTTGGGGGGCCTCCAAGAACGTGGTTGGGAACCACTGGTTTAGACAGCATAAATTAGCAGATGAATGCATTCAGTCGTACATTAACTGTGCAATCCATGCTGTTGTTTATATATGAGTATCACCAGTATGGCTGTGCATCTGGGTAACTGACCAAATCATGACATAAGTGCAAACCCTCTATTTACACACTCCGTCAAACTGTTGTATAAACGCAATATCACACTTGTAAAAAAAAATATAGATCACTTTGTGAGAGAAGAGTCCACTCTTTAGTCATTTTTCAGATTATTTACTTGTGATTTGGTTGTATACAAGCTTTGCAGGATTGTCTTTTAGAATGACATACATGGTTAAAAAGGCACAAAAGTCCATTTTACAGTGTAATATTTTCTCTCTATTTTTTAAATGATTTAGCCCGTTTGTGATTTCAAGTGTAGACTCAAAGACAGTGCTCAGCCAACAGTATGTACAGCGGTGGACACACACAGAGCGATGACACAGAGGAATGTGTTAGTACAGCAGCATGTTCAGCTATCTGTCCAAAGACTTACAATTTTACAAAAGCCTAAATTACATGCTTGTACATATTACAAGTCTACTATACAGTCCCTATAGTGTTTATTGCACTAGCTATTTCGTGAAAGACTCTTGCTGTTAAAGGTTGACCCTGATTCACACACGTAATGCTTCTATGAGCAGGTCTGGGATCAGCTGATGAGTAACATATTTCAGCAATAAAAATCCAGCGTATGATATAAATTTTGACTCATAAAATTCCTTAAAATTGATTCATAACAATACTGATCTGTGAGAAGCCACCTACATGGTTTTAGGTTTTTCTCAATATATTATTAAATACATAAAAGAATACATTTTAACGGTTTTCTATACAAACTGATGTTGTTAAACGCTGTTGCACACTGCTCAGAGCTTAAGGTTTTTTCTCTGGGGAGTTCTGACAAGCTCAAGTTTGACCCAGTTAGAGACAGAGAATGTGAGAGGTTATGAATGTTGAATGGCATGAAGCTGAGTGAATATTGAATTTAGCATAAAATATGGTAGTACATGGAACACCATTTAGATTCAGAAGTAATGGACAACATTATTTACAATCTCTCAGTAAAGCAGAGAAGACATTTGTGAAACTTCCTCTGACCTTCCTTAAACTATCTGAACATGTTACCACACATAAATCTTCACCAGCTCGCAAACACTACATTTCCTGGTAAATTATTTTCTTCATAAGAAATTTTCAGAATTTAAATATACCAATAACAAGATATTTGTCTTTTCAAGATTTGAATGTGACAGAATGCGCATATATGCTACTTTTCAAAATTTTGGGGTTAGTAAGATATATATTTTAAAGAAATTAATATTTTTAATTACACAGCGATGTATTAAATTGATCAAAAGTGACAGTTTATAACATTACAAAAGTTTTTGCTGTTTTTGTCCAGCTTTCTATTCATCAAAAAATCATGGATCACGGTTTCCACAAAAATAATAAGCATGCCTAACTGTTTTCAAAATAATACAATTTAAACATTTTAAACATTTGAAATTTTAAAATATATATATAAAAAAAAAAAATCTTGAAGACCAAATCAGCACATCACAATAATTTCTGAAGGATCGTGTGGCACTGAAGACTGAAGTAATGGCTGCTGAAAATTCAGCTTTGCCATCATAGGAATAAATGACATTTTACAGTATATTCAAATAGAAAAGAGTTATTTTAAATGGTAATAATATTTCACAATATTACTGTTTTTATTGTTTTTGTTTTGCTTTGTGTGTCCTTAACAAGCATAAAAGATGCCTTTCGAAAACACCCAAAAAAATATCACAGACCCTAAAATTTTGTACGGTGGTGTATGTGATATAGTTATCTTTGGGATGCAAAAATCTATCCGCTTACTTTTTTCCTGCATAAAAAAAAATTAAATAAAAAAAGGTTTGGTTCGGTTACAGCCAAGCTTCCGTCTCTGTCTATAGTCATTCAGTCTGTGCTCATCTTCTCCATTAGGAAGACATTTGGATCAGCTTTCTCACACAGTTCACACTACAAACTCTTCTGAACATACACATTACAGTACATTGGTTATTCCAGATAAACAGTGGTTGGTGTAAGTTGCATTAAAACACCCAAAGCAGCACAGACACCAGGAGCCAACTGCAACCCATTTTGAATGAATGTATTTTTGTATTCATACATGTGTTTTTCAACATTCAGAGTTTGTTGCAGTTGGCCCAGCGAGGCAAATTATAGTATAAGAAGAAACTCTGCATCTTCAGCATGATTCGCATATGCACTGATATCCAGCATTGAGTCGTATAGCATTTTTACAGCATGAATTCAGTATGAACATTAATACACTGACAAACAATCAATCTTAATTTCCTCCCACAGATATGTATACATCTCAAATGAACTGAGGAGAACTGCTGGAGGACTTTACAATACAGATAAAGCAAAGATTTCATGGTATTAATGCTACCTTATGTTTCACAGGAAGTATCTAACACTGAGTCCCAACCAGGCACAACCAAAATAGCCATCCATGAAAATGTGACATAATCAGCCAATCTTATATATACACATACAAATATTAGATGAGAAACTTAAATTTAAACACAAGTTAGAAATGTTACCTTGACAAATATTAATAATTGAAGTATTAAAATGCTTAAAACGTTTAAACTGATAATATAAAATACAAGTTAATTCAAAACACTAACATATAGAAGCCTGTTTCCACCACTATAAAAAAAATAAAAAAAGGTTATTATGACTTTTTATATCACAATTCTGACTTTTTTTCTCTGAATTGTGAGATATAAATTCGCAATTTTAACTTTTTTCTCGCAATCAAATTTATATCTTGCAATTCAGACTTTTTTTCTCACAATTCTGACTTTTTTCTCAGAACTATGAGATATAAATGCGCAACTGCAAGCTATAAGGTCCAATTTTGAGGGGAAAGACTGATATTTTCTTAGAATTGTGAGTTTATCTTACAATTCTGACTTAACAACTCCCAGTTGCATTATAATTGGGGAAAAAAACACAATTGTGAGTTTATGTTTCGCAATTCTGACTTAACTATATATACTATAACTCGCAATTTTAAGTTTGTCACGCAATTCTGAAAAAAAAAAAGACAGATTTGGGAGTTTATCACAAAATTCTGACCTCATACCTCACAACTGCAAGTTTATATCACGCAATTCTGACTTAATTTCTTAGAATTCTGAGAAAAAAGTCAGATTTGCGAGAAGTAAAGTCGCAATTTCATTAAAAAAATTCTGAATTCTGAGATAAACGGTCGATAAAAAAAGAGATAAAATCACCTTTTTATTTTTTATTCAGTGGCGGAAATGGGCTTCCATATTAATAGTTATTATAATAGTATAGAAATACTAAAATAACACTGATGAGATCATAGGATGTCTAATGTGCAGTTATGCAAAGCATAATTTTGGACTAGAAATAAAAACTATGTAATCGACAAAATGTTGTGTTTGTGGCTATTGTTGGTTAGCACTAAAACACTTCAGTCAGTTTATTGCGTTGTGCCTGGTTATGGCATAATGTGTGATCTAATTTCTGTGACAATGATGCTGCACTTCTGCATTCAAAAGCTTATTATGCACTGATTTATGAGTATCTTAACACTGAAGTAGCATGTCAAGTCTATGGCCTTGAACAAAAAAATGACAACATTCATTTGCCGAATCATAAACTATAGTCAAGTTCAAATATCTGCATATGTGTATCGAACCACTAATGTACGTGTGACAAAACCAAAGAAAGAGGCTCAGTCTTCCTTTTACACACCTATTGCCTTAAGCTCTATTGCACTTCAATATATAATCATTTATTTAATATATCTCTATTCCAGAACTTTAATCGATTCTCAACTCCCTATTATTCAAACGTCTTGACATCGAGGATGTCGTGTTTATGACGTTCTTGCCCTCAGATAAGCACTGCTTAAGTTCACATGGAACCTAACATCATCCGAAAGCAATATGCATATGTTTTTGTAACACTGAAAGACAATAATTACAGTCGAGAAAATTATCTTTTTATAGCTAACATGGAAGACAAAAGTGATATCACAATTAATCTACATAGCCAAAAGTATGTGAACACACACCAAACCCACATTCATTTATTAAACATATCAAGGCCATTCACCTAAAAATGTCTAAGGAGGTTATATGGCTGTACATAAATGTTTCTGCACCTGTTAGTAAAGGATGTAACTGAAAATTCATTAATTACTTACCCTCATGTCGTTCCAAACCTGTAAGACCTTTGTTCATCTTCGTAACACAAATTAAGATATTTCTGATGAAATCCAAGAGCTTTCTGACCCCAGATTTCATCAAAAATATCTTAATTTGTGTTCCAAAGATGAACAAAGGTCTTACGGGTTTAAAAACAACATGAGGGTGAGTAATTAATGACAGAATTTTAATTTTTTGGGTAAACCATCACCAAGAAATGTGTGTCTATATACTTTTAGCCATGCGGAGCATTTAATACAGGCCTAATACTCACACCTTGTTTACACACGACTCTTTCTCTCCATCTTTGTTTACTCATTTTCTCTTCTAGACACTGAAAACACTCCTTGAAATGCCAGAGGATCCAAGCAACTAGATTATTTTACAGGTCCAACCCTGTGAGGATACAAACGCTGTATGTGGTTAACGTCAAGTTTTCTCTCGGCTACGAAAGACGGCTATAAGAATCTATATAAAGAAATCCATCACTTCACATTCTGTCATGTTTGCTTGAGAAAGCCATATATCCCGCCTGGAGGTGTGCGTTGTGGCGTTTGACAGGTTCTATATGTGCTGAGACCGTACTGATGCGAATAGACTGTGCAAAAAATAGCTTAGCAAGCACTCACTGTCCTTCTAGTGTCCTCTACTAACACTTAACAGGGGAACGCATCTGCTTTAAGCCAACATTCACCGTAATACAATGACATTCAACCCTGAAAAACATAATCACACTATCCTGCATCACAACTGTCCTTCTACACAGATGACGACGGTGTTGATGGGAATCTAATAGGCCTAAGCAACAACAAAAGAGAAAAACGATATTCTCGTCACTTTAGTCAAAGTGCCTGTCCCACCAGACACCAGCAGCTCTGCACTAAACATCCTTGATGGAGGTAAAAATGTGTTTTGTCTTTGTGTTTGTTTTTTAGTTTCTTTTTTACAAAAAAATGTAGTGTACAGTGTCTCTATGAGTAGATACATCATACAGCATTGTACAGAATTGCTTTGTTTTGGAGAATACAATATATTTGATCTTTCTCCAATCGTCCCAAGTGCTTTAAAGGGAAATTCACCCAAAAATGACAATTCTGTCATCATGTCGTTCCAAACCTACATGAATTTCTTCTGTGGAACACAAAAGATGATATTCTGAAGAGCTGTTTTGTCAATGTAATGAAAGTCAATGGAGACATTTTTCAAAATACCTTCTTTTGTGTTCCACAAAAGTCATAAAACGACATGAGGGTGAGTAAATGATGACAGAATTAAAATTTTTAGGTTAAAAGGATGATTTATCCAAAAAATGAACGTTCTGTCATTAATTGCTCACCCTCGTGTCATTCCTAACCCGTAAGACCCTGTTTGCGCACAGAAAGTATTTTCATAGCTTCATAAAATTATGGGTAAACCACTGATGTTACATGGACTACTTTAACAATGTTCTTACTACCTTTCTGGGACGTTGCTGTCTACGCAGGATCAGAAGGCTCTCGGATTTCATCAAAAATACCTTAATTTGTGTTCTGAAGATGAACGAAGGTCTTACGGGTTTGGAACAACATGAGGGTGAGTATTTAATGATAGAGTTTTCATTTTTGGGTCAACTATCCCTTTAACTATCCCTTTAATTTCAAATATCCAATAAAAAAATTCACTTTAGCTGGAGAGCGTCTTATATCTCTCTTACACACACACACTCACACTCACACACACAAATCTCACAATCACAGACCAAGTTTATTGCCCATACTAAACTTTGTTCATCTATGGGCACAAAAGTGGGCACCCGTGCTCCCCTTCTACTAAACGGCATCACACGTGTGCGCACTGATGGTGGGGGAATCATGTCTTGTTCATAAGTTTGGCCAGCATTTGCTGAATGTGTAGGCGTGGGAGGTTTAGTACTGAATGCCGGGCTCTGGGATTGCCTGGCAACAGGGGCATGTGTCTGCGATGGGCGTGGCGGTGGGCGGGGCTGCTTTCAGCCGAGCGGCTGCGCTGAATGGCCGCTCCCCCGAGGGCGGGGTCATGGGGGAAGGGCTCCGTGTCCATGGTAGCGGAGGAAAACACGTACGACGCCAGTCTTCTCAAATGGGCGGGCCTCGGGAATGAGTGATGTGGGTGTGGCCTGTCCTCCTCCAACTGAAAAAGACCAATAAGAGCGGAGGAAAAGAGGAATCAGGCTGAGGAAAAAACTTAAACGCGAAGTATTGAAAAAAAACGTGTTTTTTTGTCTAAGATTGTGTGTGATGCACACACAAAAACACCAATAAAAAACAAGAGAGAAACGAAACATTCTATCAAATGGGTGGTACAAACACATAGATGTGCTGTAGCTCGTTCAGAGGACAAGACCAGCCCACATCTGTCTGAACGCTAGAGACAGGCTTGTTTAAGCTTACGTACGGGTGAATGTATGTTCTAAATGTTGTGAAGGAGCCAACGTGTGCACACAGAACCCTGTATGACCAATGAGCAAACTAAGCTTGGCTGTGAATTGTTGAGCGTGACGCGCACACACACTCACACACAAACAGGCCACCACAAAACCCTAAAACATGCAGCTCAACACGAATGCACAAGATTACATAACACACATACTGTACAGCAAGGATGTATACAAACACACACATACAAACAACATATGCTCATTATCTTGCAGTACAAGTTATGAAAGGCTTAAATAAGCCTTTCTTGTACTGGTGATGTCATTATGTAAAAATATTCAGCAGCTATGAACAAATGCTAGTAGTATATCATAATAGTACAGCCTTAATGCAACCTAAAGACACACAGAGATATTACAGCACCTAGCGCACAGTGATTTTCAAGATGTAAGAAACATCTTAACAGAATCTTATTTAAAGGAGAAATCAACTTTCAAAACAAAGATTCCCATATAATGTACTCACCCCCTTGTCATCCAAGATGTTCATGTCTTTCTTTCTTCAGTCGTAAGGAAATTATGTTTTTTGAGGAAAACATTTCTACATTTTTCTCCATATATAGAACTGATGTGTTGCCCCGATTTTGAACTTCCAAAAAGCAGTTTAAATGCAGCTTCAAATGATCCCAAGTGTGGTTGTAAACAATTCCAGCCGAGGAAGAAGGGTCTTATCTAGCGAAACGATCGGTTATTTTCATTTAAAAAAATACAGTTTAAATACTTTTTAATCTCAAACGCTTATCTTGCCTTTCTCTCCATGAACTCTGTGTATTTTGGCTCAAGACAGTTAGGGTATGTCTAAAAACTCCAATCGTATTTTCTCCCTCAACTTCAAAAATGATTTCAAAATCATCCTACATGGCTGCAGAAGTACCGACCCAGTCTTTGCAACATGAACACGCAAATAAGATTAAACACCCTTAACAAAAAAGGTAAAACACCGATATAGGTTGATTTCGAAGTTGAGGGAGAACATGAGATGGGAGTTTATCGACATACCCTAACTGTCATGAACAGGAACAAAAAACAGTCCAAGCTGTGTAGGACAAGACAAGCGTTTGGCATTAAAAATGATAGAAATTGTATTTTTTTTAAATGAAAATAACCGATCGTTTCGCTAGATAAGACCTTCCTTCCTCGGCTGGGATCGTTTACAACCGCATTTGGGATCATTTAAAGCCGCATTTAAACTGCCTTTTGGAAGTTCAAAATCGGGGCACCACATCAGTCCATTACATGAAGAAAAATGTTGAAATGTTTTCCTCAAATAACATAATAAGAAGAAAGAAAGACATTAACTGGCGGAGTACATTATCTGTAAATTGTTGTTCTGGAAGTGGACTTCTCCTTTAAGCAAGGTACACTTTGTTAAAATTAGTCAATGCATTAGGTATCATAAACAACAACACTCTTACTCCATTTATTAAAGGGTACCCTGGGTATTAAGACTTGTATGGCTAAATATAACATAAATGATGTAACTTACTAAAATATGTAGTAGAAAACCCATGACAGATTTATGTTATTTAAAAAATCTGCATCGTTTTATACATATTTTGGATTATGGGGGGCACCATTATTTTGATGATGTAAAATGGCTGCACTCTGTGAGCTACTGCCGCTACCAGTTGCTATTTTTACCTCAACACAACTCTAAAAAAAAAATCTGATACGATTACCTCAGCTACTAAAAGTGCTTACAGGTGGTCATGGATATAAGCGTAGGCTTAAACCACATGCCATACCATCGATTTTTCCCTACAAGGAGTCTAAACGCCCCCAGACATCGAGTAAAATCAGCGCTAAGAAACAGCACTTCAGTGACTGCAGCGTCATGAGAAGCGTTGCATCTAGGATTTCTTGACTTTGCTGTTTGTAAGCTCTTTCTGTGTGGTCTACAAAAAGCCTTAAAGACATCAGGGCTAAAGTGGAGAGAACAAAGACGCAGGTCTTTAGGAAGTTTTATTTGTCCATGGACATCCTCTCATTCTTTTCTCCTCTTCTTATTACTAGGAAAGCAGTGAAGATCTACATCGCTTCTCTTGTTGCCTTTTGACTGAAAATTACAACCAAAAGCCGCACAATGTGGCATTGTATCAGTATTCTATTCTCCGAGTTGTGTTGAGGTAAAAATAGCAACAGGTAGCGCCAGTAGCTCACCAAGTGCAGCCATTTCACGTCATCGAAATAATGGTGGCCCCCCATAGTACAAATTATGTATAAAACGATGTGGTTTTTTTTTAAATAACGCAAGTCTTTCATGGATTTTCTACTACATATTTCAGTAAGAGACATCAATTCCAAACAGTCCTAAATAATTTGCTCTTTCTTTTAAATGCCAATCATTTTATCTAGTTTGCTACGGCCTTTTAGCTGAATATCCTATTTCACTCAGATATGTCACATCACATTGCCTTCTAAAATTCACACTGACTTTGATGATAACAATGCACTTGCAGACCACTGGTGTGTGATAATGTGATCAAATGTGATAAATTATATTTCAAACTACAATTAAACAGTTGTGATGCAGCTACCATCAAACATATTAAGTGATCAGGATAACCCATACACACATGCCCACACATACACACTCAGGTGTGCCTTACCGGTCCATCAGGTCCAAACGGCTCCGACTCCCTCCGTCTTGGGCAGGTATGAGGCAACGAGTGACAAGGTGAATGGGCGGGGCTCGGTCCCGCCCCCTCCTCCTCTGCTACAATCATCATCCCACGTTGCGTTTTGGGTCGCACCACAGCCTCAGCTCCGCCCATCCCATGCATATGTCCTCTTCGTCTCCTCTCCTCATGGTCCTCAAGGGGGCGTAATTCCTCTGGTTCCTCATCCGTGGTGCCTGAGGTGGTGGGCTCTGCCCCAGGATGGAAGTCTTTCAACTCTGTTTCTTTATCAATCATCACCCACTCCCTGCTGTCAAAGTCCTCTTCCTCTGCCAGCGGGACTGAGCGGATGAAGGCATTACTGTGGGCTTCCTGGTCACCGTCTGCAGAGACATCATGGTGGCCACCGGCCAGTCGTTCTCCCTGTCCAGCTTCTAAAGAGAGCATCTGAGCAGGCTGGGAAGAGTAGACGTGCCTGGACGGAGAACCAAGCAAGTCCAAACGAGAGCTGCCACAAAAGACACAAAGGCTAAGATATAGAATCAACTGGACAATGGCACATTTAACTACAAACTTTAATTTGTAGGAACATTATCGTTCAGAAGTATGGGGTCAGTCAATTTAAATATCATTAAATTAAAAGTGGCAGTAAAAACATTTATAATGTTACCGAAACAATTTGGTTTCAAATAAATGCTTCTGATCTTTCTCTTCATCAAAGAATCTTAAAAAATATCCACAAAAATATTAAGCAGCACAACTGTTCAACATTGATAAGAAATGTTTATTGAGCACCAAATCTGCATATTAGAATGACTTCTGAAAAATCATGTGACAAATGTATTTAAAAAATTGTATAATTAGTTTAGAAAAGCGCTGTCAAATCGATCAATTGTGATTTGTGATATGTGTGTACTGTGTATATCTATATGTATATATAAATATACATATATACATGAGTATATTTAGGAAATATCTGTAATATATATTTGTATATAAAATAAATCATATATAAATATGAATGTGTGTGTGTGTGTATATACATTTATATATGTATACACACACACAGTACACACACATTATGTAAACAAACATTTATTTTGGATGCAATTCATCTCGATTAATCGATTTGACAGCAACAGTTTAGAAATTAATAATTATGTGATTATATTAAATATTACAATATTTCTGATTATTATAATTACTTCCTAACTTAACTATAATTATAATTACTTTCTTAATTTATAATTATTGAAAAATCCGGTTTGATTAACAGTCCTATGAAATAAATGAATAACTTCATTTCATTAATGAAAGATTAAAACAATAAAAAAGGTTATCTCAAGATCATGCAACATTATATCAAATAAAATTTTGTCTTTAATTTTTATCTGTTCTTAACATAAAATGTTTCTTTAGCATGCCAAGCCATTTTGATCAGAAAAATGTCATATATATTACGATAATAAGAACAACATGCACTTCCCTTTCGTTAAATTCACAGATGCCATCCAAAATGTCAGAGCAAAGTGATGTTGTACAAAATCAAAAAATTTATATGCTTTCTTATCAGAAAGCCACTTTTGCACGCTTTTCTTACTAACAAGACACATGCGGTCAAATGACCTTTAGAAAAGTTAAATGTCAGCCAGAAGAACAGAGATTAATTTTCAAGCACACGCTCTCCTCACCGTTTATCTGCGGCATCTCCTCTATCCTCTGCAGCAGACAGGCGGTCAGATTCTGGGCTGTTGACTCTCCAGTATCTTGGAGGGCGGGCCTGAGCTTCTGCTTCTCCACCCCTTGCCGGGGAAATGGACTTCCCTCCTCCTGCAGGCTCCTCCCCATCCTCTGCTGCTACTTGCGACTGAGAAGAAAAGCAGTATTAAACACTCAACTAATGTAAAATCATGTTTCATATTTATTAGAGTGAACAATGTAGCATAATACATTACACATAGTACCTTACTGATGCTGATCCTGAGTTTGTTACGGTTGAAGTCAGTTTCATCCCATCCTTCACCAGCAGGTGGGGCAGGAGCAGGTTCGCTAGGCCTGCTGGGTATCAAAGCAGGTGGAGCGTTCTCTTGGTCACTCAGGTGTTCATCTTGAAGAACGTCATCAGTGTTTTCCCTCGGTAATTCACCAGGTACCGGTGTCACATTAACCACCCTGAGAGAGGCAATTCAGAGCCATATCAGAATCACATCAGAGACGTTTTAAAGAGTAATTTCTGAGTCCAGAATCCCACCATACTGTGCAAAATGTCTGATACTGTTGTAAGAGTGTGTGTACATATTCTTACCCCACGATGGCAGCAGTTTGCCTTGTGTTTTGTTGTGGTGGTGTGTGTGTGCTGGTGGGTAGGGCCGTATCTGTTCCCGATTTTTCCCAGTCATAAGGCTCATTTTCTGTTATCACCCTCTCTTTCATGCTGTTCTCAAATACTGACATTAACAGCTACACCAAAGGAAGGAAGAAGAAAAAAGAAAATTAATTTTTCACAATTACATAAAACACAAAAGAATATTACATATATACATATATACACGTATATATACGTATATATATATATATATATATATATATATATATATATATATATATATATATATATAT
>JAHKKF010534258.1:15983-49664 GCA_019740295.1 Labeo calbasu
AATTAATTTTTCACAATTACATAAAACACAAAAGAATATTACATATATACATATATACACGTATATATACGTATATATATATATATATATATATATATGTAGCCTTTATTATGATAGGACAGTGTAGAGCTGACAGAAAGCAAAGCATTTTATTGTCAACAAGGCTTCATTTGTTTATGGAAGCCTTTTTCCACCACTGCATTAAAAATGTAAAAAATGGTAATTGCGAATTTTATCTTACAATTCTGACTTTCTTTCTCGCAATTGCGAGTTTACATCTAGCAATTCTGACTTTTTTCTCAGAATTGTGAGATATAAACTTGCAATTGCAAGTATATGGTCAGAATTGTGTGACGTAAACTTGCAACTGCGAGAAATAAAAATAGAATTGTGTGATATATACTCAGAATTGTGAGAAATAAAATCAAAATTGCAAAATAACTTGCATTTCTTACTTTTTTCTCGCAAAAAATTGTAAATTTTTATGTCACAATTCTGATTTAATAACTTGCAGAATTGCAATATAAACTCGCAATTATATCTTTATATCTTGCAATTCTGACTTTATAACTTGTATATTATAAGAGTTTATATCACACAATTTTGAGAAAAAGTCAGATTTGCGAGTTTATATCTCACAGTTCTGACTTTATAACTCACAATTTTGGGTTTATATCTGACTTTTTTCTCAGAATTGTGAGTTTGTATCACGCAATTGCGAAATGTAAACTTGCAATTGCAAGAAAAAAAAATTCACAATTACCTTTATATTTTTTATTCAGTGGCGGAAACATTTTTCCATATTTCCATATTTGTGATTAAAAATACAGTAAAAACAGCAATATTGTGACATGATTACAATTTAAAATAGGTGTTTTCGATTTTATTATATTGTAAAATATAATTTATTCCTGTGATGGCAAAGCTGAATTTTCTCCAGCCTTTACTCCAGTCTTCAGAAAGAAGTATTATTATTATGGATGTTGGAAGCATTTATGCTGATATGTTTTTGTAGAAAGCATGATCATTTTTTTTAGGACTATTTAATGAATATAAAGCTCAAAAGAGCAGCATTTATTTGAAGTAAAAATCTTTTACATTTTTTTATATGAAGTAAAAATATTTTAAATGTCTTTAATGTAACTTTTGATCAAGTTAATTCATTCTTGTTGAAAAACAAAAGTGGGTGTTTGGAGGTGTGTGAGATGGTTTACCTGATAATCAGGTTTGGTATAGTAATCTAAATCCAGCACATGGTCATAGAAGATATGAAACTCAGCAGGCATGTGTTTCAACAGCATCCTGTGCTCATAACGCTCTTTAATCTGTCCCACCTGCTCCTGTTCATCGGATGCACATTATGGACACAATTAACAGCAAAAATAACCCTGAAGGCCTTAAATATTTAAAACAAAAGCTCTTAAGACTGAGTACAATGAGGATTAATTCACTCATTTCAGTTCCATTATGTTCATAGTCAGTGACTAATGTGATCCCTTACCTTGTCTTTTATCTTACGCCATGGTAACTGTCCTACAGTAAACTCTACCAGCATATAAAACAACGACCACAAATCATCATGACGACCCATTTCCTGTAAAAAAAAAAAACCATCATTTTTAAAAACTGCTCTTCTTTAAAATATATGGTTCTTAAAGTAACTAATTCCATCCAAGAATCACCCACTTATTCATTAGAGTCAATAAATCAAATTCAAACTGGCAAATACAGCCAGCGCTCACCAATTATTGTACGTAATATGCTTTAGACAGTCATTGAATAGACTGCGTACAGTCTGTAGGCGTCCTCTTTGAAGACGAGACTACACTTACCTTGTTTTTATGAGCGTTAATGGAAGCATAGCGTACTGTTCCTCTGAACCCAGCCACCGTCCTGGGCTAAAGCAGAACATTTAAAAGAGTCTCATAACAAGAATTCATATCACTTTCATTTTATACTTCAGTTGGAATAAGTAAATGCATAATCAAAACAAAGCAAACAAGGGACGGAAATATAAGGAAGGGTGGAGCGACAGGAATTTGATACATTTTTGCAAGTTTTTATGACCTTTTGACCTCTTTTGGAATTCCTAGACTGACTGAGCACAATTAATTGAACACATGTACAGGGAGTCTCTTACACAGAGGAGGATGTAGGATGTGGGTATGAGACACGGGTGTCGATTTCAGGATTTAACGTTTAGGGCACAACCATTAGAGAAGAGTGGGTTATTTCTAAGAGCCTTCAGAGGGTAAGGAAGGAATCTTTTTTAAGATTTTGGAAAACTCACAATATGATTGTCGCTATGGTAACAGGGACAAACATCTTTGGCGGGGGAGCATGCGATTCAACATGAGAGCCAAAACAGAACTGCAAAACAAAACTGAGAAAAGTGAAACATAAAAATGAATTCAAACACACAAATAACAAAATTCATTAGTAAAAGGCAAATAATAAAATAAAATAAATAGGAATGCATGATACTTTGATACCATATTGTTTTTTGGCCGTTATTAATTGCTGTCATTTTCTAAGCCTTTACTTTTAGACTATCTTTGTCGCTATCGTACATAAGACTCACGTAAAATCTTAAAAAATAATTAAATGGCACTGTAGAATCTAATCTTATATGTAAGGATATATAAGATTCTATACATACAGTGCCCTTCACTATAATTGGCACCCTTGGTAAATATGTGCAAAGGTGGCTGTGAAAATAAATCTGTGCCATTTATCCTTTCGATCTTTCATTCAGAAAATTCACAAAATTAGAACCTTTCATTGAAGTAAAACAATTAAAAGTGGGGGGAAACTCACATTATGAAATAAATGTTTTTTAAAAGCATTGAAAATCCCCATTTCCATCATCAGGGCAATAATTTCGTTACAGTTACAATTCTGTCTGGAAGAGTCTATATTGTCCTAATGCACAGTGAGGCAGAGTTTGAATGACCAAAGACCCTTCCAGGATCACAGCTGGAGAATTGCAGATATTAGCTAAGTCTTGGGTCAGAAAGCCTAAAAAAAAAAAAGCCCCTACATCACCACATGCTGTTCAGGAGGGTTTCAAGAAAATCCTCCTCGTCAAAAACAAACTCCAGCATATTCCAGTTGTGTTTTGACAACTGAACTTCAAACGAGACTGGCTTCTATGTTAAGATTAGACTAAAAAAGAGAGCTTTTTGGCAGCAAACCCACCAGATGGGTTTGGTGCAATCAGGGATAAAAAGTACCCTATGTCCACAGATAAATATACGACTGGATCTTCAATGTTGTGGGCCTATTTTTTTTGCCAGTGGTCCTGGATATCTTGTTCAGATACATGGCATCATGGATTCTATCAAATACCAATAGATAAAAAATATAAACCTTACTGCCTCTGTTAGAAATCCTATAATGGGCCATGGTTGGATCTTCCATCAGGACAATGATCCAAAACAAACATCAACACAAAAATGTGCCACTGAGGAATGAAGCTTGAAGCTTCTGCCATGACCGTCCCAGTTCCCTGACCTAAACCCTATAGAAAACGAGTGGGATGAACTTAAGTGAAGAGCTGGGAATCTGAAGGATCTGGAGAGATTCTGTATGAAGGAATGCTCTCTGATCTTTTGTCAGGTGTTCTCCAAACTCATCAGGCATTGTAGGAGAAAACTCAGAGCTGTTATCTTGGGAAAAGGACGTTGCGATAATTGGGTGCCAATAATTGCAGCCAACATGAACTAGAGAAAAACATTTATTTCATAATGAAATTTTCTCCTCACTTTTCATTGTTTTACTTAATAGGTTAGAATTTTGTGAATTTTTTTAATGAAAGATCAAACGGATAAACCATGCAGATTTATGCAGATTTTGCCACCTTTGCTCATATGTACCAAGGGTGCCAATATTAGTCAAGGACACTGTAAATTATTACTAACTTAAAGGTACTGGCCAGTGACTATAATTTTAATATCAGTGCATCCCTTGAAATAACTCTTCAAACATAAACATCACAACTAAATATAAAATATATAAAAATATATGCACATGCATGAAACAGAAATGTGAAAAATGCTGCTTATCAAGCAATTTCCATAAAAAAAATAAAATAAAACAAATATAAAAAAGGAAAAAAGAGCGTATCAGAAAATAAGAACAAAAAAGAAATACTTACAGGCCGCACCTCCCCATTCGTATTAGTGTACTGTCGTGCCAAACCAAAATCCAGCATGTAACACTTCCTACAGGTAGACGGCAATCGGCCCATGGCAAAATTAGACTAAGAGAAGGAGAGAGATCAGTATCAGCTGACAGAAGCCAGATAAATGAATTGGGAAAGAGAAAAGAAACACAGTAAGACATACAGGTTTAATGTCTCGGTGCAGGAAGCCCACAGAGTGAATGGCTTCGATGGACTCCAGAATTTGTTTCCCCAAGCGTAGCGTCGTGCTCATACTGAACGTCCCTCTAGGCTGACTCCTTCTGAGATCAGCGAGATTCCTTCCCTACAAAAAAAAAAAAAAGATAAAATGTGCTTTTTTACAAACACACATAAAAAAGAGAAGTAAAAAAAATACTTTACCTGCAGCTGCATGACAACGTAATTGAACTTGTCATTTCTTCCACATCCAATAAATTTGCAAACATGATTCTTTCCTGCAGAAGAAATGAAAGCAGTAATGTTACAGATATTACAAATAAGTCATGCATATTACGGCTGACATTTTCCTTTCTGTGTGGACTGTGAATACAAACACTCACACATACAAAACACACTCAGCAACCAGGTAGAGACTGAGGCGGTGACATTTGGAATTCCAGCATGTCCTTCATGAAGGTTATGAAGACATGAGAGAGCAAGAAAGCAGCAAAAAAAAAAAAGAGACGGAGAGAGAGAGAAAAGTGTAGTAATCCCACTTTCCTTCAGCTCTTCACGCTCATTACCCTTACAGACTCCCAGTGGTATGTCTAAACTAAAGCTGAGGCAAACTGCCTTGACAGGCATGAAAGTCACAGTGTGTTTCTGTGTGGGTTTCATATGTGCACATCCAAAAAAATCATTGTGATTGGCATTAACAGACAGGTTGTCATGTATCATCACAGATACACCATCCTGCTTGCTGCCTCATTATCTCAAGACAAATATGTATTGTACACTACCATTCAAAAGTTTGGGAGTCGGTACATTTTGTATTTTTTGAATGAAATCTTTTAAGCTCAACAAGGCTGCATATTTGATCAAAAACACTGTGAAATATTATTACAAATGAAAATAACTGTTTTCTTTTCTAAAATACTTTAGAAAATGTGATTTCTGTAATGGCAAAGCTGAATTTTCAGCAGCCATTACTCCAATCTTCAGTGTCACATGATCTTTCAGAAATCATTCTAATATGCAGATTTTTGTGCCCAAGAAACCATTTTTTAATAATTATTATCAATATTGAAAACTGTTGTGCTAACCCTAACTGGTCAAGTGACGTATGTGAGTAAAAATAAGCTTTGACAAGTGCATAAAGCAATCTTGAAAACTAGCAGTAACTTTAGAAATCTGCATTCTCTCCATTTCCTCACCTTGTAGTTTCTTTAGCACAGCAACCTCCATCTTTAGCACTTGTTTTGGCTGTTGGGCGGATTCCACCTTAAGAGCCACATTCTCCCGTGTCAACAGATCATAGGCCTCATAGATCTCTCCGAACCCTCCACCCCCAATCTTCTTCAGCTGAATACACAAACAATAGCAAGGTCAGTCATGACAGAGCATTGATTTAACCTGTGTGTCATCTATTCCACACGCTTTTGACTCAAAGCTGGTTTTGCACAATATATGCTGTTTTAAATGGTTCTGAAGGTTCCAAAAGAGGGTTTTCACAGCAATGGCGTAGAAGAACCTTTCAGTAATCAGTTCTAAAAATAACATTTTTTTCTTAGTGTGAAGAACATTTTAAAGAGATTTGTGTCATTTAAAGAGTTGTGTCATTAATTACTCACAACATTGTCGCTCCAAACCCGCGAGACCTTAGTTTATGTTCGGAACACAAATTAAGATATTTTTTCATGAAATCCGAGAGCTTTCTGACCCTCCATAGACTGCAAGGGTCCTTTCAATGTTTCTGGACCTTGATTATGGAAGGACCCCTGCAGTCTATGGAGGAGTCAGAGAGCTCTCGGATTTCATAAAAAAAAATTGTGTTCTGAAGATCTTCTGAAGGACTTAGTTTTGGAACAACATGAGGGTGAGTAATTAATGACAGAATTTTATTTTTTGGGTGAACTAACCCTTTAATAATCTAAATAACCTTTTGTCAATATAAATAATCTTCTGTGCAATAGAAAGTTCTTCATGGAAACATAGATGCCAATAAAAAAACTAATACAAATAAAGGAATAGTTCACCCAAAAATGAAAATTCTGTAATTAATTATTCACCCTCATGTCGTTCAAAAGCCGTAAGAACTTCGTTCATCTTCAAAACACAAATAAGGGTATTTTTGGAAGAAGTCCGAGAGCTCTCTGACTCTGCATAGACAGCAACGCAGCTGACGAGTTCAATGCCCAGAAAGGTAGTAAGTACATCATTAAAATAGTCTATGTGACATCAGTGGTTCAACCTTAATATTATGAAGCTATGAGAATAATTTTTGTGCACAAAGATGAATTTGTCCAACAAAAAACTTGTCTTCGTAGACAAATCTGAAGATTTCAACAGAGAGGATGACTTGCAATTTTTTGCCCAGCCTTACTGAACCAGAATATACAGATGAATAACTAAGAAAGATGGACGTTTTACATCAGAACGCTGACAAACTGTTGAATAAAGTCATTAGTTTTGTTGTCTTTGTGCACAAAAAGTATTCTTGTGGGTTTGTAACATTACGGTTGAACTACTGATGTCACAAGGACTATTTTAACGATGTCCTTATTCTGTGCCTTGAATGTGGTGGTTGCATTGCTGTCTACGCAGTGTCAGAAAGCTCTCGGATTTCATCAAAAATATCTTAATTTGTGTTTTGAAGATGAACGAAGGTCTTACAGGTTTGGAACAACATGAGGGTGAGTAATTAATGTCATAATTTTCATTTTTGTGTGAACTAACTCCTTAAGAGCATACTGTACATCATAAATAAGGTCTGAGAGAGTCCAGTAGATAAGCAGGACCAAGACATCAGCTAAGCTAGCTTTTGTAGATTTTCTGGCTAGATTTGTTTGACGTGCAATAAATTGTATGACGTAATTAGATTGGCGGAGGTACTTTAGCTGCTCTAATCACAGAGCATATAACTTAACATGAAAGATTTAATTAAATTCCATGCAATTCAGTTCTAGCATCATGAACTAAGCATATTGATTAATCTTGGCTTAAACATGCTTTATCACATGAGTTATGAAAGAATTAAGTTTAAGCCAGATGAGTCAGACTCTGTTTTAAGGACAGCTACAATCCCCATCAAAGATATTATTACAGTAAAACAGCCACAGATCATTTCTAAGGACATCTGCTTGTAGGAGAAATGCTATGAACTGGCTCACAACCAAATGGTTTGGGCGCATTTTGGAGGGAAGCCAGACTGAGTTGATTTGAAAGCATCTGTTGTCATACGTGGACCATTTTGTCCTGTGTGATGAGACTGCAAAGGCAACAGACAATTTCAGCATCTTTATTTCACAAACACACTCCCACCTAAATATAGACGCACTTACCACTTTCCAACGGTCTTTTACCAAGCAGTTGGAGGGCAGGATGTCGACCTGCTCCCCCGCCCCGTTCATGTTTTCGTCGCCGTGGACACCGGGCCCTACGCACTGCATCGGCTGGCCAGCACTTTACCAAACCCTGCCATTTACCTGCAACACAGTGTGCACACAAATACTAAACCTGCATGCTAAAATATTGAATTTTTATACCTTGCACAGTGGGATCAGATTATAATTTGAGTGAATATTTTAACAAAAAAATATAACTGAAAAATAACAAGTTTAAGAATGTTGTATTTGTAATGCTATCCTTTGGCTTATATTTGATTAGTTATCAAGAAATTATATTAAATATTGTTTAATTATATATAATTATTATTTAAATAATGACTTTTCTATGATTTTTTATCCTAAACTTTCTAGGTATTTTCAGGTTTAAATATAGCTTTAAATCTCAGATTTTCAAACATGTTTTGCTGGAACATTTACATATTCTAAGACCACAAAATCAGGCACCCATTAAATTAATAATGAACATTCAGGGGAAAAAAAAACACTTCAAAAAAAAAAAAAAAACAGTAATTAGAAAGTATTTAAGCTCCACAAACCCAACACAAGACAAGACAAGTGAAAAACTGACAACAAAAACAGCATTGTGTCCATCAGAATAAGGAATACAATACAGACACCAGAAGGAACTGACATATGTTTCTCTGGAGGTCATTATCCAGGGCTGGGCTGTTTTGCATAATCAATGATCCCATTTTCAGATCATACAGAGGCATCCACTGCAAAAATGTGGTTGAAATTACATTAATTTATTTCAACAGTGTTAGACCATTGTTGAACGGACTGTTTACAGAAACATAGAATTCTGAAAATAATCATAAATCACTGATTGTTTTAAAATTATTCAAATACCCTGAAAAGGAAGTAAAGCCTCTGAGATTTCTGTAATGTCTGCAGAGTATCAGGTATCCACCAGAGTCGGTCAGACACAGAGTCCTTGCCTTTCAGAACTAGACTACACCCTTAAGCATGCTCTCATAATGTTACAGTCACTTATCAACCTCAGTAAAATGGAAACGTACCAGATTATTTTTCACATGAGTGTGTCTACATTTGCAGGCTCTGTGTGTGCTTAAGTTAAATCCTTAAAAGAAACATTTCTTTCTGTTTACCATAATAAAGCACAATCACCCTCACCTTCTAAAATGAATATGGTCTCTAAGGAACGCGATGGGTTATAAATGGGTCTAACTCATTAATAAAACTGATTACACGCATTAAAAGACTCTCACCTTAACACTTCTGTCACCTTCATCTGAGAAAGTGGATGCAGAGACACACAGATATTTCAGGAGATTGCAGGGAATGCCTCCTTTCATTCTACACCCTAAAAAAAGGGACAGCCTTAGGAAGGCATCTCAGCATTCATAATCATGCCATAAACCATCAGAACTATTTTTCCCCCTATTTTAAAATACAATGGAAAACGTTGAAATGTGATTGCTAAAAATGTGTGTAGGGTAACAGGATAATGCTTTAAAAAAAGATAAGATTACACATTTATACAAAGAATGTATATGTGACCCTGGTCCACAAAACCAGTCATGAGGGTCAGTTTTTGAAATTGAGATTTATACCGCTGAATAAATAAGCTGAATAAATAAACCATTGATGTATGGTTTGTTAGACAATATTTGGCCGAGATACAACCATTTGAAAATCTACAAAAAAATCTAAATATTGAAAAAATCACCTTTAGAGTTGTCCAAATGAAGTTATTAGCGATGCATATTACTAAGCAAAAATTAAGTTTTGATTTATTTACAGCAGGAAATTTACTAAATATCTTCATGGAACCTGATCTTTACTTAATATCCTAATGATTTTTAGCTTAAAAGAAAAATCGATACTTTTAACCCATACAATGTATTGTTGGCTATTGCTACAAATATACCCGTGCTACTTACGACTTTTGTGGCCCAGGGTCACATATTACTGTGGAATTGTAAAGCTCTTTGCACCATGCTTCTTGAATCTACTTTTCTCTGTTCTCATGCGTTTTTACTACAAACTGCACACTGCAGTTATCATTATCAAATGTAATGTTTTAATTTAATGTGCAAAATAACCATTGTATTTTCCATTACTAAAGGGGTTTCACTCTTTTGAGATCTAGGGCCCCCACCCAAACTCTCAACAAACTTAGGGGGTTAAATGTACAGTAGAAACTACTGTCACTACATCATATAATGTTCACAATAAACATCAAAGTACTATGAATTAAGTAACAAAAAAGCACAAGAAAACATTTTGATTAAAACATAGGCTAACTTTTAAAATAAATTACAAACAAATGTTACATTCATTCAGGGAGTACTGGAAATGCCTATTTGTCCATAATTTTATAAGTTGATTTTTACTTTTCACTAATAAAAACGCAAATTTAACAATATGTTATTGCAAGAATGTAACCTTGTTTTATGTAATACACATTTCCTATGTAAATTAGAAGATATAACGCATAGTATTTATTTAAAAAACAAACATGTTTTACAGTATTGTACATTAAAACAACATGTATTGTCTATTAAAGTATAAAAACACAAAAATATAAACCTGACTTTATTAGATCAAGTACAGGGACCAAAGGATAAACCTTAGTCGCATGGTGCAGCAGGCTCTTCACCTGTTTGCTTGGAAACCTCGCACACTTTAACAAAATGATAATGAGATTCTGATTACATAAAGCATTTGCTGAGAGCGCTTCATTATTCTGACTTAACTAAATGTCAGGAGCTCAGGGCTGCGTGGGCTCAGTCTCCTGACATCTTCAGCTTTCTCCGCAGTGCCAAAAGGATCCGTCTGAACGGACCCCACCCAAACACGCTGTGCTCCAATGAGCAGCCCTGAAGGCTAAGCCCCGCCCCCAAAATATCGTTTGATCACCGTCCATTGGGGCAAAGCCTAACAATCAGCAGAACATTCCCCTGCTCGAGCCTAGAACGAAAAGCACTTTGGGATATGTCGTTCATCAATGAGACAATAGATATAAACGGCATTGGACATTGTCACCTTTGAGAAACTACAACTCCCACTGATAGGCCACGTGAGCTGTTGACGTACAGCTGCATTATGTAGCGTGTAATGTAAATTATTCATGATTTTCCTTTAAGCATAAATAATATATAGAAAAATGGGTGAGTTTCTATTTTTGACTCCGGCCCAAGTGCCTCAATAGTTTGTCAAGGCCGTGACAGATTTTGTTTTCGCGTGCCCGGTTGGGCACCTGCACGCGCATCATATATGGAAGCCTGCGGCTCGCGCCAGCGCAGCATCACTATTGACAAGGTGCCAACATACACGGGACAAGCGGATTGCTACGGCAGCGCTTTGTTTAAAAATATAACTTGACGGACAAAAACAATCCACTAACCTGTTCTTCTGTCGTCGGAGTAAAATCTCAAAGTGAGAGTTCAGGCAGAGCCGCATAATTCCGTTGGCGCGACCGCTGCGCCTTGTTCCCTTGTTGATGCTGCACCATTTTCAGCCTCCTCTGCTCCTCCGCTCCTGCACTGATTCAGCATCGCTCGGATACTCCCACTATGCACCGCGCACATGCGTGGCAGAAGACGGCTGTTGCGTAGCAACCTGAAAGGCGTGAATCCCCCTCATCTGCAGACTTACACCACTGAGGAAATTCCTTCGGAAATGTCCTATTAATACTACTTATAAACAAAACGAAGAAGAAATAACCGTTGTTAAAGAATAAATAAATGTTATTAAAGGAATGATTTTAGTAGATGTACGATGGCACCTTCTTTAACTTGCTAATGAAGGGTGATGCTTAAAAATGGCATTTAGATTCCAGAAAATTAACAATAGGGCAAGACAAATTAGGTTTGTGATAGATTGCTTCTTAAACTGAACTGGGTTACATGTAATCTGGATTAAGTACTTGTAATTAGATTAAATTACATTTTAAAATACTTGTAATTAGACTACAGTTAATCTTTTATGGGTTGCATGATTACATAATATTTACATAATAGCGATAAATCATGTATAATTTATTGATTCCCCTTATGAAATCTTTTTAATTTTTTACATTTTTTTCCTAACTTCTACTGCTTATAGTATATACATTCAGAAAGTCTTCAGGTTTTGTGGACATTCACACAACGATCGTTAGTCAGGTGGCTACACAGCATTTGAATACTGATTTACAAAAATCATTTCAGATTTAAGAAATGTTTCAATATTGCATCAGGTACCAATGAACACATTGATGTTTATTAGAATTATCAATCTGTAGGTTATTTAACTATTTCTATGTCTTTGGAAGGCGTTTGTCTTTCAAACACATTAAAATGGATAAATTCACAAACTTTTTTGTCATCTGATCTTCTTTCACCTAATATATTTACTTGAAGTAATATATAATAAAAAAGTAATACTTAATTAAGTATCACAGCATGTTCATTGGTTCTGAAGTAATGCACCTCATGTTGTTGTTAACAATGAATGGAATATATTTTCTTACTATTTATATTCTATGTCAAGATGGTACATGACTATCCTATTTAAATCAATGTGATAAATGAGTTAGGGCAAAAGTAATCTAAAAGTAATATAAATGTAGTTTGATTATATTTCCTAAAATGTGTAATGTATTGGATTACGTTACTAACTACAATTTTTCTCATGTGATTTAAAATCAGTAACTGCTTTTGGATTTGCAAGTTATCTACCCCGCTCAGGTCTTGAATACGAAGAGAAAAACAAATGTAACGATCTTTAATAATTGCCATAAGACGTCCTTTATCATTCTGCCTTAAATCATCCGGTCCTGCTTCAACATCTCTGATCTCAGCAAGCACAAATTAATTAATGAAACATATTATTATAATCAAATATGGTAGCTTATGAGTTACACTTCTGATGACACTTGGCTTTACTTTATTGTTTCTATACAATTTTGGGTTGTAGCATTACACATTACAAAAACACACAAAGGATGAATGCATTAAATTTTTATCAGTTCTCCATAACAAAAACTGTCCCTCCTTTGCAGTTCACCCTACTTGCCATGTCTCTTATTTCTTTTTCATCAGACAAGCTAAAGGCACCGACATTGCACGAATTTGATGATAAAACGTATCCTTCCTAACTGAAGAAACTTTTAAACATACTCTAATTTAACCAATATTTCACTGTGATCCTAAAACCGAAAGACAATTAGCATTTGGATTTGAGGTGGATTTTCCAATGTGTGGATAATGATGGATTCTGGTTTATAAAGTCTGTTTTGTTCGACAACATAAATGGCGAACAGTCGTACCTGAAACGCGAGTTTGCAGCAGCTGTGTTTTTGTCAAGCCAGTAAATTCACATGGTAAATAAATGTGGTAGATGTAGTTTTTATTTAGTTGGCCTACAAATTTACGTCACGGCCGCGCAGCCGGTTACGGCCAAGCCACGTGATACGGCTGCCATTCACACTCGTGGTTCCACCAGTAGCCGCGTGCCTTCCAAATTCGAGCTGTGGCCAAACGGAGGTGAACATGGCCGATGTGTCGGAGAGGACGTTACAGGTTGCTATAGTCGTTTCGTTTGCGGCAGGTTTTATCGCCGGCTGGCAGGCAAACAGAATGCGAAGAAGGTTCTTGGACTGGCGGAAAAAGAGGTTACAAGACAAGCTTGCAGAAACACAGAAGAAGCTAGACCTGTCATGACACGTACAAAATATCACGCAGCCCGACCTGGTGAGACATGTGTCTTTCATAATGTCATTATTGCACTTAAAATAAATGACTTTCGTTTTGACGCTATAACCGGTTTACTAGTTCTTTCGCTTTCTAGGGTCTCGGTCATCAAGGCCTGATATAGTATTCCTGACTTCACAAATAGAATAAGGAGTCTGTCAGCACCTGTCCAGCGATCAACAGTGATCAGGCTTTCAACCTTGGATCAAGGAAACAACATCTACAAGCTGGAGCAAAGCAATACAACTTTCTCAAAGACTTTAAACACTCAGCAGAATGTTGTATTCATAAGATTTTTGTTTCAATGTTTGTTCAAGCCATGAATTATATTACCACGTCTGTGCTTTTTCTTTGTATCTGTCAGTTGAAATAAATGCAAATATTTTATTAACCATTGACTCATACATATAAAAAGTCATCTGCACATTGTTGTGAAATTTGAGCTCAAGTTTGATCCAACAAAAAAAGCTGAAAAGTGAGCAACAGTGTTTATGTATTCAAATCAAGGAATGTGGTTCTGAGACATCTTATTATATTTATATTGTGTTTAAAAGTTTCCATGTCAAGATTTTATTACAGAACATTTTTAGAACTGGAATTCACAGATTTGTGTATTTAAATGTTCTGTATGCATATTTTATTTACTTAAACTGAAGCACTTTTCCGACAAACCTGTTCCAGATAAACAGCCACACCCCTAAACAAAAACGAACAGTGTCAGTCATAACGAAACCACATACCAGGAATTAATATATATTACACATGAAATGAACAACAAAAAAATGACAGCACTTCAAACTCGTATTCTTTGATTATCTTTAACTCTTTAGCAAATAGTGCATATATATATATATATTTTAAAAGAAATATATTTAATGGACCCAAACAAAACATTAAAAACATGGTCTAGATTAGCAAAATTTCTTTTATGCATATGTAATTTATCTAATAAAATCATATGGCGCAAAAAAAAAAACAAAAAAAAAACACAGCACTTCTATGGGCTCTCGCGCGCAGTGATGATGTAATAACAGCGTCGCGTAAAAGTATCTTAGCAACCCTATTCGGAGCGTCTGTCATGGCGCCTCCGTTACATTCTGTTTTACTAAATCTGAGCACGACTGGGACGTTTCATCAAACCGCACTTTCAAAATACCACGTATGATCAAATTTTCTGCTGCGTCGTGTTGAAGACGAATAGAATATGCCTCCAAAAAGGAGAGGACCTCTTCAGACGGTCCAAAGAGAGACGGATGACGTCAAGAGAAAGGTTTGAATCATGTTTGTTCTTTTGCTAGTGTGCGTTCGATTTGACATTACATCTCTACCTAGTATTATCTGTCCTGCAGGTGGATGCTTTGGTGCAGCAGGCTGCTAAACCAGATCCGTCAGACAGGACAGATACGTTGGAGAGGTAAAGAAGACTTCCGTTGGCTTAGTTTGATTTATACTGTGTTTTGCGGTGATTTGATGATTTGTGTTTGCATTTCAGGTGCAAAGAGTTACAGCGCGCAGTGGACGAAATTATGAAAACTCTGAAGAAATTATCTAAAGTAATGTTAATTTATGTCTGTGTATTTGTGTTGTCACTTCATCTCATATAAATTCTCTCATGTTCATTAAAATTCCATTTATTTGATCAAAAATACAGAAAAAAAGATATTATGAAATATTAGTTAAAATAGTGGTTTTCTATTTTAATATGCTTTAAAATATAATTTATTTCTATGATGCAAAGCTGAATTTTCATCAGCCATTTCTCCACTCTTCAGTGTCACATGATCCTTCAGAAATCATTCTAATATGCTCATTTATTATCAGTGTTGGAAATTGCTGCTTAATATTTTTTGGAAGTTGTGATACTTTTTTCACGATTCTTTGATGAATAAAAGATTTAAGAGAACAGCAGTTATTCAAAACAGAAATCTTTTCTAACAATGTAAGTCTTTACTATCACTTTTTATCAATATAACACATCCTTGCTGAATAAAAGTAACATTTTCTTTTATAGAGAGAAAGAAAGAAAAAATATACTGACTCCAAACTTTGAACAGAAGCATAAATTGTTACAAAATATTTATATCTTAAACCAGTGCTGATCTTTTTAATGTTTTATTTATCAAAAAAATCCTGAAAAAAGTATCACAGGTTCCAAAATAAAAATTAAGCAGCACAACTGTTTCCAACACTAATAATTAGTCAGCATATTAGAATGATTTCTGAAAGATCATGTGACACTGGAGTAATGATGCTGCAAATTCAGCTTTGCATCACATGGATAAATTCTATTTTAAAGTATATTAAAATAGAAAAACTCTATTTTAAATTGTAATAATATTTCACAATATTACTGATTTTTCTGTATGTTTAATCAAATAAACACAGCCTAGATGAGCAGAAAGTCTTCTTTAAAAAACATTAAAGTCTTACTGATCCCAAACTTTTGAACAGTGTGTGTATAGAATTTATATATACACGCACATATCAATTGTGTCTCTTTGTTTTTCAGTAAAAGTATTATAATATACCTGAAATTGAGTTACATTACTGTAGCTGCATCATTTTTTTTAGCTATTACTGCTGATGTATTTGAAATGTAATTATTTAATTAAAAAGCTATTTCTAAAATAAATATTTATCTTGCACATAAAGTTTCTTTTTTAAACTTTTACTGAACCCTATAAAATGTATAATGTTAAATCCTACTATTTGTGTTTTTATGTCGAATTCCATGTGCGCAGGCAGATGAGCCGGCTCCAGTGGGGAATTATGACCAGTGTAAGAGGGAAGAGGAGAAGCGTTTGTTGACTTTACATGAGCGTCTACAGTCTCTAGCCCTTCAGCTGCAGCCTCATGAAGAGTATGTATCCTCATCCATTCAAGCAAATCTTACTCACCTGACCAGCACAGATCCCAGAGACTTTATCATACATTCAAACTATTGTTAGATCTGCTTTACTATTTTTAATTTTTTTTTCTTGGCCATGTAGGACGGCTGGCCCTAGTTCGTCCCAGACAGAACAAGTGAGCGAGGAGGAAAATAGTGATGAAGAAGACGAGAGCTCTGAGAATGAAGATGCTGAAGAAGAAGTACAGGATGATGATGATGATGATGACGATGATGATGCTGACAGTGGTGATGAGGATACAGATATCAGTCCAACTGCCACAGAACAGGGTTTTGTCTCTTACGTTGCTCTCAGTGCATTTACGGGAGAGGAAGAAGGAGACCTCAGCATCCAGGTAACTGTCTTAACATCTTATTTTAGTTATTGAATTTAGGTTATTTTCTTGCATTAAGTCTATTCGTCTATTTTTTGGTGTATTTCCAGAAAGGAGAGGTTTTGAAAGTTCTCTCTAAGAATAAAGATGGATGGTGGCTAGCTCAAAACTCAAAAGGCCAGAAGGGCTTGGTGCCCAAAACCTTCCTGAAGGTCTGTATACTAACACTGGCACTCAGTGAGTCCATTTACATGCACAGTGTAAATATCTGGTAACATTTAAGTCAAATACACACTTTAAAAAGTGATTTGTTGGGGAACAGCCATAAATGGTTTAAACAAAGCTTAAACAAAACCCTAGATTTTTTTTGTCTTTTAATTCAGTTTTGCATTTTATATAAGCAAATGTAACATTTTTTTTAGTTTTACTACGTGAATTTTGACATAAAGCTTGAAGAAAAAAAATACCAGAGATCCAAAACCAGCTAAAAGCCATCTCAGACAAAAATGAGATAATGATACTGAGTGAATGCTGTAAACATAGTATACATCCATTAAATATGTTTACTTCAAACTCGCTAAATTCCAGCCTCAGCCCAATCAGAAATATCAGTACTTACATAGAAACCTATACAAAGTAGTCAGAAAGAAATGCTAACTTTAAAGAAATACGTCAGATGGATTTAGGGGCTTTTGAATCTGAACTCTTCACATTTAACTACAAATCTCATTCAAACACTGTTTTCTTGCAGTTTACTGCTTTAATTGTGTTTTACAGTATTATGGTTTTAAATGACATTTTCACATTATGCATTTAAAGTATTTTTATATTATAGTTTGTTTACATCGTCTAAATTGTATTCCAAAGCAGTTAGGGATTGGTGTAGGCTGTGCACTTCTATAAATATGCAAATTAAACTCTTGAATGAATTAAATAAAAAAAGCCTAAGCACTAATTTACATTCAGACTTATGTTTAGATCATCAACACGGATGAATTACAAGTGTAAATGTGACCCTGGACCATAAAACCAGACATAAGGGTCAATTTTTCGAAATTAAGATTTATACATCATATGAAACCTGAATAAATAAGCTTTCCATTGACGTATGATGTATTTGTTAGGATATGAC
This sequence comes from Labeo calbasu, assembly GCA_019740295.1. Lineage (NCBI taxonomy): Eukaryota > Metazoa > Chordata > Actinopteri > Cypriniformes > Cyprinidae > Labeo > Labeo calbasu. Next base: position 33,786 of record JAHKKF010534258.1, read on the forward strand.
AATATTTGTTCGAGATACAACTATTTAAAAAAATCTGAAACCTGGGGGTGCAAAAAAAAATCTAAATATTGAGAAAATCACCTTTAAAGTTGTCCAAATGAAGTTCTTAGCAATGCATATTACTAAGCTTTGATATATTTACAGTAGGAAATTTACTAAATATCTTCATGGAACATAATCTTTACTTAATATCCTAATGATTTTTGGCATAAAAGAAAAATCAATAATTTTAACCCATACAATGTATTTTTGGATATTGCTACAAATATACCTGTGCTACTTAAGACTGGTTTTGTGGTCCAGGGTCACAAATGTAGTTTACCTGTGTGTTTTCAGATGTCAGGTCTGCAGGATAGTGAGAGAGAGAATGAGGATGAGGGGGAGAGTGAAGAGGAAGAAGAGGAACCTGACATCAAGTCCAGGTGATATTTCCTCTCTCTCCACTAGATAGCAGCATTGTTTCCATATTTTTTTGTGTTTTGTGCTTGTCTATGCTTTTTCCTTAATTAGGAGCAGTGAATATCTGAAGTTGAAAGGAATTAAACAGAAGTTAATATGCAGCCTTTATTAAATATTTAAAAATGTATTAAATACTCTCTTTTCCAACTAGCAAAACATCCAATTGGAGCACAGTGCGTAAAGCTGTTACTGAGGTATATTCTATGTAGACAATTACACCCGTAAAGGGATAGTTTACACAAAAATTTAAATGTTGTCATATTTATTCACCCTCATGTTGTTTCAAGCCTCTGTGAATTTCTTTCTTTTTCTGAACACAAAAGAAGATATTCAGAAAAATGCAAATAGTTGTCCACATCCATGCTTACCAACATTTATCAACAGAAGAAAGAAACTCATACAGGTTTGAAACAACTTAAGGGTGAGTAAATGGTGACAGAATTTTCATTTTTGGTGTTAACTATCCAATTAATAATCAAAACACTCATTCACACATTTTATAACACACATTACCATAACTTTGTAACTAGCGCTCACACATACTGAAATATGCTTGTGTGTTGTGTCTGCAGATAGATGCTACTGATGTGCTATCAGCGATGGGTGCAATCCCACCAGGCTTCAGACCCTCAACTCTCTCCAGATTGCTAGAGGAAGGTCACTACTTGTCCCAATGTTTTTTCAAAACCTATCCACCTTATTCTTCAATGTGGAAGTAAGCCTATGGGCAAGACTTCCTGTTCATTAGCCGCTATATGGGAAATGGCGAAAAGAATAACAACGTTCAGTAAACGGTAAAACTGTTTGCACTACAAACCAGTGTGTATATATATATAATACATTAAAATAATATGGTAAGACACACCAATTTACAGTATCAAGCAGCACAATGAGCTGCTTTGTACAGCTAAAAATAGCTGGATGCGGATGAAACTGGAAGTTAGACCCATAAAATGTACAAATGCCCACATCCGCTCTTACAGCAAAAATAAGGTGGGTAGATGAAATTCCATTAGTTACCTAGAATGCAGTTTGTTTGCTTCGTTCTACATTCATCTGGTAAGAATTCAAATTTTAAAACTATATTTTACACTTTTATCATACGTGCTCTATACGTTTTTTTCATGTGTTTGGGTCAAGCAGGGAAATCTTACAGAGCAAGTCACTTCATTCAGCCCAAGCTTAGCCAATCACAACTCTCCTTTAAAGATCTCCATATGGACCCAGACTCAGGCAAGGTACAAAACTGCAAAGCACACACTAGCTACATTAGATTTTAAAAACAAAATACGTAAATATAATTTATATAAATATATCTTAAAAATCCTGCAATTATTTGATGATACATAATAAAAACAATAATATTGTGAATTATAATTAGTAGTCACAATTTAAAATTGTAAAATGTTTAACATTTTCCAGCAGCTGCTAGTCTAGCCTTCAGTGTCACATGATCCTTCAGAAACCATTCTAATACAGAAACCGTGATCCTTTCAATTAGCAGTGACACATTCAATTGTTCAAAAGTGACAGTAAAGACATTTATTATATTAAAAAAGTTTTGGTGTCAAATCAGATATGTTCTTTTGAACTTCATAAAAGTAAATTATTAAGCAGCAAAAATGTTTTACATTTTTAACATTATTAATAATTGAGCACCAACAGTAATTGAGCAGCAAATCAGCATATTAGAATGATTTCTGAAGGATCATGTGACACTGAAGGCGTAATGACTGCTGAAAATGTAACATTGCCATGTAACACAGACATTTTAAAATATATTAATATAGAAAATGGTTATTTTAAATTGTAATAATATTTTCCAGTTTTACTGTATCAAATAAATCTTTGAGACTTCTTTCATAAACATAAAAAATGTAATTATTCCTAACTTTTGACCAGTAGTATATATAGAAAGACAGAATATGTATGTGTGTATTTGTCCAGGTTCACGGACGCCCATCTAGAGTGAGTTTAACCCTGACCCTGTGGAGCTGTCGAATGATCCCACCCCCTGGGGTCGGGTTACAGGTGCTCAGCAGGCACGTTCGGCTCTGTGCATTTAACGGAACCCAGGTAACACATACACACACACACTGCTGCACCTACAACCAGAATGATTGCCCCATTATGATCGTAAAAGTGACATTTGCATACAAATGTTTTGTGGAAAAGCTTGAATAGTGATTTCTGATTAGATTCTGACATCACGTGTTGCTCATGTGGAACAGTAATCAGGGTGGAACCAACCTAAAACAAATAACAAAGCATCATGGGATTAACAACTGGGGTGTTTGAATGAATACAGTTCTAATCCAAAAGCATGAGTGTAAAATACTACAGCATATTTGAGTCTTGAGTGTGAACAGTTTAATCATTTTATTACGTGGTATCTGTACAGTATTTGTCTTTCACAACACTGGATTTTATGTCTACACACTGTTAGATATTAAGTGGAGTGTTATGGTGCAATGCCCAGCGTTTATTGTGCACAGTTCACCTTTCCTTTGACGTTTCTGAATGAGTCACTTAAGTCATTGAAAACGGCTGAACAATTCTAACGCACATTCAAAACCGATTTGTCTTCTCAACGTTTATTGTAAACGGGTGTCGTGTGACACAAATGTAGTGTACATGGCGCCATTGTTTCTCTCAGTCTTTGTTTTACCTGTTAAGTTTACTTTCAAATTTTCCTTGTCAGGTTTTAAGTAACATTCACACAGTCAGAGCCACTTACAACTCCAAGAGCCCAAAGACCTGGAGCTTTTCTCCACGGGTAAGACTAAGCTACATTTAAACACGTGCAAACGCATGTGGGATTTGAAAAATATTTTAACCCTAGAAATAAACAAAGTTTTAGGATTTTTTTTGCAAGTGCGCACATCCAGTAGGCAAAAAGCTCAATGTTGGTGCTCCGCCACACAAGAATATGTTATAAAAAAAAATCTAAGTAGGCACACCACAGCTTCAGAGGTCAAGAAATATTTATGTCCTCACCACAGGTGATGTTTCGAGTATAAAAGCTCAAAATGAAGAGCTTTTAAGCTCAAAACATCACCTGTGGTGAGAACATAAATAGTTTTTAACCTTCAGAGCTGTGGTGTGCCTATTTTGATCACAAATTGTGATGCTGATCATGTAATTTGTAATAAAAAAAAAATGAAATTAAAAATACTACATTTTCACTAATCTAATAGTTTATTGTTTCAATCCATATTTTTCCCTGTGCATGTATTTCAGATGACTGGGATGCTGCCCTGTTTGCTGGATGGAGACTGTTTCCTGCGTTGTGATTCTGAATCTCCCGATCTTGGAATTCTGTTTGAACTGGGTGTAACCTACATAAGAAATGTGAACAACTATTTCTTGCAGTAAAAATTCTTATCGTTTAACAATCATATGACAGTACCACCCAACTCTGATGAACGAGGACACAGCCTTCATCTAACCTTAGAAAGACAAAAGATCACTTATCTATTACCCTCTCACATATTTCCATAAACAAACCCAGTGATCTCTATAAAAAAAAAAAATGGCTCACCCAAAAATAAAAATTCTGTGATTTACTCACTCTGGAGTCATTCCAAACCTGTATGGGTTACATTCTTCTGCAGAACACAAAAGAAGACATTTTGAGTAACACTGAAAACAATTATGGAGTTTATCGACGTCCATTGTATTCCTCAAAATAACAACAGCAGTAAATGTAAATCATGACACCATGTTCATTTTTGGGTGAACTATCCCTTTACTAATGGAAACAAAATTATATAAGTATCCAGCAAAAATCTTGTTCCGCTGGAGTAACAGGGTTCTTTGGTAAAAATGTTTGTGCTCTCTTTCAGTCCACAGGAGAGAGAGGAGACCTCAGCTGTGGCTGGGCATTTCTTAAACTGTTTGATGAAAGCGGAGCCCCCATTGCTCTACGGTACACACTAATTCATTTATTAGATTATAACAGATGCGTTGTATTTTTTCTTACATACTTACAAACTATATGCGTGTGTGTGCAGGACACAAGAGCTCACTATCCATGGTGGCACGCCATTTGAGAAAGACACTGATATGGATACCACATCTACCAAAAGAGGTAACATTCTTTTACAAAAATATACATGCACACCAGGGCCGTTTCCTACGAGGTGGCTACGGAAGCAGTGTCTCCCCAAAAATGGATAAGAAAAAATTTTGTAGTACAAAAATAAAACAACGCCTATACAGTATTACAAAATATAACATTAAAAAGTGTATAAACACTTTGCGACACCAGCAGGTAAAGTTACAGTTGGAGTCTGCATCTCTCTTGTCTCCCCTGAGCCCATTGAGTTTTAACAGATCCCCTAAGCATACAGTGAGTTTGGTGGGGGGTAAATGAGAATGAATGGCGGAAAGTCACGTGAGAGGAGGCAATGCCTCCATCATGATGTGATTGGATATGACTGGTTATGATCGGCTATGATTGGTTCATGCAATTAAATCCCACCTCTTGTGTTTGCGCATGTTCGCGAATCAGTCTGAATCAGCGTTGCCAAGTCTGCTGTTTTCCCACGGAATTGAGCTACTACTCCACACTGTTGCTGCAGGTTGTTTTTGATGTCCACGGGTTAAAGTGACCCCTAGTTTTGAAAATGCTAGTTTGGGGCTAGTTTTGAGTAGCAGTTGGGGTAGGGGTTGTTGTGAAAACCTGGCAACCCTGGTCTGAATGAACAATATAATGCTGTTAATGAGAAGACTAATTTAAAAAAGTAAGTGAACAACTCACATACCTAGATATAACAAATTTGTTACGAAATGATGAAATGGAATGAAACATGATCTGTGGGAGAATAACTGAACATACGTTTACAAATAATATATATGTTGTTTCAATATTTCTGCCTTGAGTTATTATTTTGGAATAAATGTAAAGTGCTTAAAAACACTAACTTGATGAAATACTTGGGTTTAACGAATAGATTATCAATTACATTGTTAATGTAGAAATATAAAATATAATTTTTCTTTCTTTTTCTGATAGTGTGAGTAATATTTATTTAACCAAGGAAATGTGACTCTGAATGATTTATACATAATCTGAAAGCTGAATAAAAAAGCTTTCCATTGATGTATGGTTTGTTAGGATAGGACAATATTTGTCTGAGGTACAACTATTTGAAACTTTGGAATCTGAGGGTGCAAAAAAATCTAAATATTGAGAAAATCACCTTTAAAGTTGTCCAATGCATATTACTAATTAAAATTAAGTTTTGATATATTTATAGTAGGAAATTTACAGAATATCTTCATGGAACATGATCTATACTTAATATCCTAATGATTTTTGGCATAAAAGAAAAATCAATCATTTTGACCCATACAATGTATTTTTGGCCTTTGCTACAAACGTACCCATTCTACTTAAGTGAATTTTGTGGTTTAGGGTCACATATATACAAACTGATTTCTTCTGTTCTGTCCTCAGGATATCCCACCGGTGTGTTTCAGCAGATGTTGCTGTCCAGGAAGATCCCTAAACTTGTTGTTAAACTCAAATCAGTAAACACACGCAGCAGACAGCATCTAAAGTAAGAATGCCTACACACTACACTAGAGTATACATTTATTTTTTGAAGTTTGGGTCAGGAAGACTTTTTAAATATTTTTGAAAAGTCTCTTATGCTCACCAAGGATGCATTTATTTGACCAAAATATACATTAAACACAGTTACTGTTAAATTTTAATACAATTAAAAAATAAACAACTTTTTTAGTTTCATTCATTTTAAAATGTAATTTATTCCTGTAATGGCAAAGCTGAAATTTTAAGCCAGTCCTTCAGAAATCATTCTAATATGCTGATTCGGTGCTCAACTATTATTTTCAATGTTGAAAACAGTTATGCTCTCATTTTTAATCAATTTAATGCTTCCTTGCTAAATGCAAAAATTTATATATTTTTTTAAAAGATCCCAAACTTTTAAACAGTTGCTCAGATTTAAATTGTCAACTGTAGAGTTCCAACAGTGTTTTTGTTACTAATTTGTTTGTCTTCTATACTTTATAAGTTTGCTTCCAGACACTATCGTTGGAAGTCTGTCCACATTGCATCTCCTGGCAACATACAGGCAGATACTTGCTGAAGCTCTTTTATTGGACAGAGTCACTATGTATAATGCAGGTGACACACACACATTCCATTGGATCTTCTTAGTTTTGTCTTGATGTGTATGTAATGTGTATCTGAGGTTTCTGCCACATCACAACACTAAATATATTTTTTTTGGTTAGTAAAGGTTAGGAAAGAAAGCAAATGTAAATGTTTAAACATAAATGGAAATGAGAATGTAAATATCTTGGCTCTGTGTTCTACTTAGATCTGATCTGCAGCTCGGTTCTAGCCACTTTCCCTGAGGTTCTAGATCAGCCAGACCTGATGGATGCATTAAGGGTGAGACTGCTCAAACAAATCACAAAACGCATACTTTTACTTGCCATGTTCTCTTTTAGTAAACAATATTTAGTTTCTATATATAAAAATAAGTATAGTTACCACCCTGTACCTGAACCATACCTTTAAAAGATTTTTTTGCATTTTTAGAATTAAAGATAATACTGTTATTAAAACTGATATTATTATTAAACATTAGATTAATATGAATTATTCATTCTATAACTCTATAACTCTATTCTATAATTCTATAACTATAAAATCAATTATTGTTAATTTTTTTTTTTATTTCTACATTGATTTGAGGACATAACCGAAGGGAATTTTTATTTTTGTCTAGTTAAATTAAAGGGATAGTTCACCCAAAAATGAAAATTCTGTCATTAATTACTCACCCTTATGCCGTTCCAAACCCGTAAGACCTTCGTTCATCTTTGGATCACAAATTAAGAGATTTTTAATGAAATCCGAGAGCTTTCTGACCCTGCATACACAGCAATGCATCAAAAATATCTTAAAATATCTAAAATATCTTAAAGGTCTTACGAGTTTGGTACAACATGAGGGTGAGTAATTGATGACAGAATTTTCATTTTTGGGTGAACTATCTCTTTAATTTCGGGGGGGCAAATATATAGCATCATGTACATTGGGATATAATGTTATAGATGAGGCAGATGTTATAAAAAGTACTTAACTTAAACCTGATTTTACAGAAATCATGGGCGGAATCAGAAAGTAACCTGAGAAGATCTGATAAGGTACAGCTGAGTGTGTGTTAACGTCACTCGATTGCCTCAGTACTATTCCAATGTATTTATTCATCCTGTTTACATGCAATATGTGTTTCTGTGTATTTCAGAGGGATATTAAGGTGTTAAAGCAGATGTTTGTGAGCGTTTATATGGGCAGCGTGTTTCCATTATTGTACTCTGCTGAAATGCCTGCTCCCTGCTGGGCAGATGAGGGAGTGGAATCTCAACGTGCTCGTATCATCTACAGCCCTTCCCAAAAAACCTCAGTGGAGGCTCTGCTGTCCTCTCAATGTTCTCATCAAGCCTTTGACATCACACAGGTGACCTATGACCTCATCAGCACTGCCCAGCCCTGAGTCTCCAAATTAGAGTGTATTTTTTAGTCTTTTTAAAATGTGTATTTAGATAATGAACATATAAATAAAACTCTTTAGTCTCCCATACCCAGCCTAGAAAGCTTATTCAAGTTATGCTGATGAACCATACTGTACATACAGTATTTTTCCATGTGATTGTTTTCTTCTTCCATGTATTTGTAAAGCATCTCACGACCGCCCGTACCTTAAATAATGGTCTATTTTTAAGAACCACACCTCCTAAATACAACTCCTCCCTCTTTCTTTCTCTCATTTTGTTTCTCACACAAATCTATAACTACATGGTTTAAGTACACACCTCTCTGTCTTTAACACAAGCCTCTTATTTGAACATATTCCACTCCTTTAAAACAAGTCGTACACTTAGAAACCTGTTCCCTTTCTTTCCGTGTCTGACACACGGCCTCGCCCAGCTATCCCGAGGTGTGGTGTCAGATGCTTATAAAGATGGAGAAATGAATCAGCATTAATTGTTCTGAGGAAAGATCAACCATAGTATCGCTGATGGATAGAGGTGTGATAACATGCCAACTGAAAGTTTAATGTCATACTGCGTTATGTAAGTTACCTGCTCACACATAACGTGTTTCTGAATCGCAACCAGCACATTGAGGGGATATGTTCCCCCAAGATCCAAATAGTGGTTAATTAATATGGGTTACATCGTTGCACTTTGTGAGGTACTGGCACTACCTGTTGCTATTTTTACCGCAACACAACTCATAATACACAACTCAGAAAATAAAATACTGATATGATGCCACATTGTCCAGCTTTTGGTTGTAAGTTTCAGTCTAAGGGCAGCAAGAGAAGTGATGTAGGTCAGGGGCGCCAGGGGCTACGCTTATATCCATCGCCACCTGTAAGCTTTTTCAGTAGCTGTGGTCTTCGTATCAGTATTTTATTTTCCGAGTTGTGATGCGGTAAAAATAGCAACTGGTAGCGGCAGAGTGCAACCATTTCACATCATCAAAATAATGGTGCCCCCCATACTCCAAAATATGTATAAAACAAAGTGGATTTTTTTTAAGTAATGCAAATCTTGTATAGGGTTTCTACTACATATTTCAGTAACAGACATTTACATTATAATAAGTCATACAAGTTGTAATACCCGGGGTTCCCTTTAAATATTTTTAAACAAGGCTATTGGCGCCGACAAAGTTTTGTTGAACAAAACTGTTAAAATACATAATATATTATAGACAATAGAGCTAATGTACATTATGAATTATAACAAATGCCTGTAGAGGGCGCCAATGGCCTGACAATTGTTTTTACACTTTACTGCGCGATCTAATCCGCCTTTAATATTGACTCAACAACATTTAATTCAAATGTCCACTTAATCTTTAATATTTGGTCATTTCATTATGACAGAAAATCTACAGTGACTGTAATTTCTTGAATATGTGGACATAAAAACGTGTAAACTCAGAGTGAGGGTTTAAACTTTTATTTTAACAAAGGTAATGATGTATTCTCCTGTGTTTGACTAGGTTTATAAATGATTTACCTTACAGATCTGATGAAATACCACACGTTGCGTTCCCAGATGAACGTTCATAAACCCAAACTCACAACAACATGCAGAGATGGAGTTTGAGATGCTCCACACATGTAAATAATAACAGCTGGTATAGCAGCATTTAATTACTGTGAACCTACAGGTATGTAAACAACAAAAGCGCATATGCTAAACCTGCATCGCATATAATTATTTAACTGAATCATAGCGTTTGTAAATTATTAATAGCATTATGCTTTATTAGGAATTTTAAATGGGTTATATTTGGAATGCGCCACTTCCGGTATTTTGCCGATTACTCGACAGGGGTAAAATGCAATCTAGGATTTTTTAAAATCGAATACTCTTAATAGAATCGAGGAATCGTTGCAGCCCTGCTGCCAAGTGATAAAAAATTGTTTAGTGTAACTACAATTTTAGTATTTCACTCAGTATTTATATAGGCTACGTTTTTGTGTGGTTAGCTTAGCAACACGCTAATGTCTCCACTCCACTATTTGTGCAATAAAAGAATAGTTCACTCAAAAAAGAAGAGTTCTCATCATTTACTCACCCTCATGTCATTCTAGCATGATTTTCTTTCTTTTTTTCTATGGAACAACTAAAACAGAAATAGTTGAAACATTGTTCAAAATATCTTCTTTTTCTCTTTTTGAGAATAAATTATGATAGATTTTTCAATTTAGGTGATCTAATCTAACAAGATGCTTCTGACATGAAACACCAGCACCAAACAAGCTGTTACATTTTCACAATATTATATATATAATCTTAAATTAAAAAACGTTATGAAGAAAAAAGCATTATGTAATATCAAATTATATAATTAATTATGCAAAAACAGTCTATGTGTGCGGAAAAAGGTAATTGACCAGGAAGGTATTTTTCTCTGCTGGTTTCTGTCTCCACACTCCCAGTCTTTAATAGAAATAATAGAAAACTGGTCTGACAACATTCCATCTTTTAATATTAACCTGTTAGAATTCCACCCTGTCTGTAAGCATAGAGTTTCTTCCCTGGAAGCTCAGTGCTCATCCAGACATAATTGGCAGTTGCATGCAAAACAATTTAGTCTCCCATTCTCAGTTTTTAATGCAACATAAACAGCTTTTAATGAGTTGTCATATGACGAGTAAGCTTCTTCAGTTCATTGTTGGGGAAAATTTGAGTATAAACGTGTGTCCGGGTGTGTCTCGGGCCTGTTTGAAGGGGTGGGATTCCAGACTGTTCATATTTCACTGCTGCACAGGAAACTCGAGTTAGTAAGATGACACGCACGGGTGACCTGCTGCTGTGGTGACAGAAAAGCATTGGAGCCCAAAGTCAACACACACACATAGACATTGTCTGAACAGAGAAGATAGATGTGTCGATAGATATATTATTCCAGATGAATTTAAAAAGAAATTGTGTAAACTCCCACCTCAAGTGTAATACAGACTGTACCCGTGTTGATAGTCACTATAGCTAAAATCAAATTTGCTTTCAATGAAGCAGAACAGTGTGCTTTCAGATCAAAACACATTGGGTCTATTATACCTAAAATCCCCATAATGTTTTTTAGGATGCATGCTCAATTCCTCAACCCTTAGCAAAATACATTAGGGAGCATTTGCATACTCAATCGCATGGAGCAGTCAAATTAGCTCAAGGTCAAGAAGTTAATAGGTCATGCCTTCTTGGGACTGAATCATTCGCCTTGGTGGCATGAGCTTTATTTTGTGAAATATGGAACATCTGTGCATCTGTACGGTTTTCTAGGGCTGTTAAGTTTTATTTAGCATAATTAACAATGTGTAAAATGCCTTTTTCTTCATCCGAGAACATAATAATAGTTACTGGACTGAATTTCATAATTGTAACCTAATGTGTAATGATAGTGACTTAATATAACACAATTCGATTATGTATGTAACAACTGCACTCTACGAAAGGACCATGAAGTGCACTCTACAGAAGCACCCGCATTGATGTTTCACATCCGTTTTACCCATATTTTGAATTATGCAATGATTTGTGTTTTGTTTTAGGGTTGAAGGAAATGTCATAACGCATCTTTACAGAAAAGGTACTACTTTATATCTTACAGTTATGACTTTACTGCTCACAGTGTGACTTTGTTTTAAAGGAGAAGTCCACTTCCAGAACAACAATTTACTGATAATGTACTCACCCCCTTGTCATCCAAGATGTTCATGTCTTTCTTTCTTAAGTCGTAAAGAAATTGTGTTTTTGAGGAAAACATTTCAGCATTTTTCTCCATATAATGGACTGATATGGTGCCCCGAGTTTGAACTTCCAAAATACAGTTTAAATGTGGCTTCAAACGATCTCAAATGCCTTCTTTCCCAGCCGAGAAAGAAGGGTCTTATCTAGCGAAATGATCTGTTATTTTCATTAAAAAAATACAATTTAAATACTTTTTAATCACAAATGCTCGTCTTGTCTCACTCTACCTGAACTCTGTGTATTCTGGCTCAAGACAGTTAGGGTACTCGATGTAGATCTGATCGTATTTCTCCGTCAACTTCAAAAATCATTTCAAAATCATCATTGCAGAAGTACCGACCCAGTCTTTGCAAAGTGAACATGCAAAGATGATCAAACACCCCTAACAAAAAGGTAAAACGGCGATATAGGACGATTTTGAAGTTGACGGAGAACATGAGATGGCAGTTTTTCAACATACCCTAACTGTCATGAACCGGAACAAAAACACAGGTCGGGAAGAGCAAGACAAGATGAGCGTTTGACATTAAAAAGTATATAAATTGTATTATTTTTATGAAAATAACTGATCGCTTCGCAAGATAAGACCCTTCTTCCTTGGCTGGGATCGTTTACAACTGCATTTGGGATCGTTTGAAGCCGCATTTAAACTGTATTTTGGAAGTTCAAACTCAGGGCACCATATCAGTCCATTATATGGAAAAAAAATCCTGAAATGTTTTTCTCAAAAAACAATTTCTTTACGACTGAAGAAAGAAAGACATGAAAATCTTGGATGACAAGGAGGTGAGTACATTATCTGTAAAAAAAGGAAAGAGACACTCATGGAGTAAGATGAACTAAAAAAAAAACAGTGGAAAAAAAAAAAAAAAAGCTCCCGTGAAATAAAAAGTGCAGCCTGTATGAATTCGGCCTGTATCAATTCAATGCTTTCGTAGGTCAGCTTATTGTAATTACTTTGATTCAATGTTTTAATCAACTGACAGTTCTATTGTTTACACGGCAATGATGGTGAACCGTGGCTACCAGTAGAAGCAAAAGAAAAACATATCATTCATAAAAATTTCATGTCATTGTTACCTTAGGTAACCAGATCAGAAGAGAAACAAACAGGCATTGTTTGGAGCTGTGCAACACTACGAGTGTTCCCATGAGCAACCAGGTGTGTGTATGTGTGTCTTCATCAGACACAAGATCCACCAGCCACTCAGACAAAGGTAAGTTTCTGTAAGAGCCGATCTGTCCGACACACAGCCTCTCACCCTGGGGAAAGAGAGAGAGTGTTTGTGAGTGTTCATGTGTGTGTGTGTTTGCAGACATCTCTCTCCTGGATTGCACAAGCCAGTGAAACCTTACATTTTATCAGTGAAACACATTATATTTACAATGCACACACACACACAGGCCTGCTGTTGGATGTTTAACAGGCTCTGGTGTAAACTAAGCACTAAGCTCCCTGGATCTGATGGTTAAACATTCACATGAATTGTTTCCACATAGTAAATATTTTCTATCTGGAACAGAAGCACCTGAAGGGTTTTTGTTTTATTTGTTAATTTTTTCAACTAACTCAGGGGCTGTTTCTAATGTGTTTTCCCTCTGAGCAAAAGTGTGATATACAATTCTGCTAATGCATCTCGAGTTAACTTTCAAGTTAAAGCACATTATATAAATGTTTTTGAATATCTTTTAGATGCTTAGTTAACCAGTCAGATTAGATCTACACTGAAAATTGCTTTTGCTGCTTGTTTGTTTACTTAATGAGCTCAACTTATACATTTTGTCCGAACTTAATTTCATTGTGTTTAAATATATGTAAAATTGAAGTTTACATAAACCATTTGTATTGGGATTACATGATTAATTTTTGTTCCATTAACTGAAACTGGGAAGTGGATTTTTAGTTTCCAGCATGCTTTGCATAGGGCTGCATCAAGAGAGCAAATGTTGAAAATAAGTTGTTTTATTGTTTTTCAGTTGAAGGGAAAGACCAGTTAATGTTTAATGTTTAGTTATGCTTGGTATTTAAAACCATTTTTGCTGTTTTTTGTGGTTACCATTGTGCTGACTTATAAGTGCTGTTCTAGCTGCAGAAACAAAAATGAATGTCAAACACTTAGCTGTTATAACTAAAAAACAGACTAATAAAAAAAAATGTATGTTTCAATTTAAGATAAATAAATTTTTGCAACCACTTCCCTTAAAGGATTAGTTCACTTACCCCCATGTCATGCAGGATGTTCATGTCTGTCTTTCTTCAGTCGTAAAGAAATTAAGGTTTTAGAGAAAAACATTCCTGGATTTGTCTTCATATAGTGGACTTTTTTTTTCTTTTTTAGTTATTTTTGGGAATTGTTGTGCCTTTATCGGACAGAACAGTTGAGAGATGACTGGAAAGTACTGGGTGGAGAGAGGGGAGCGGGATCGGCAAAGGACCTCGAGACGGGATTCAAACTTGGGTCGCTGCGAGCACAGTTAGAGTGTATATCGGCGCACTAACCACAAGGCTATTGGCGCCAACCATGTAGTGGACTTTAATGGTGGCCAGGTTGAAAGTCCAAATTGCAATTTCAATGCAGCTTCAAAAGGCTCCACGCTACGTAATCACGCACGCGTGACGCAGGTGGAAGTACCAACCCAGTGTTTACAAAGCAAACGTGCAAAGAAAGTCAAACGCCATTTACGGACGATTTTGATGTTTGAGGAGAAAATGAGATGGAGTTTTTCGCCCTTTCCTGCCTTTTTAAACTGGAGTACACAGACGAAGAACTAACCACACATGCAAGATGAGTATTTGTCATTAGAAAGTATAGAAATTGTAATTTTGTTTTAGAAAATGATAGATCATTTCACTAGATAAGACCCTTATTCCTCAGATGGGATTGTGTAGAGCCCTTTGAAGCTGCATTGAAACTGCAATTTGGACCTTCAATCCATTGATCCCCATTGAAGTCCACTATATGGGGAGAAATGCTGGAATGTTTTCCCCAAAAACCTTAATTGCTTTCCAACTAAAGAAAGAAAGACATGAACATTTCGGACTTCTTTGGTATAAGTAAATTATCAAGATTTTATTCTGTAAGTGAACAGTGAATGAATTAATTTATTTATTTGAACAAGTATACTCTAATATAGTTTCAGTGTTAATTTCGTCAACGAAGACGACGACCAAAAATATTCGTTAACGAACATTTTTTTCTGTGACTAAGACAAGACGCTGACGAGCTAAAACTAATATCTGATGATAAAAACTATGGCGAAATTTATGCCGCGTCTGCGTTAAAAAGACGAGACGAGAGGAGACTACAATGTTATTTGAGAACTACCGGACATTCAAAATACAAAATGCCTAACGTTACCCCCAAATACAAAATACCTAGCCTAAGTTAACTGTCTTGTCTTTCAAAATGTGCGTCATTGGATCATAAGGGGCGTTTGCATATCTACTGTCAGTATGACAGCCGCAGTGGATAGATAGGCTACCAAAAAGCGAACTAGTGATCTGAAACAACGGCCTAAGTACCTGAAGGGTTAGCGATAGGGTCACAGGGGGAATCGCGCCGATAGACACACACCACTCACACTCCACTTCTTAAGTTTTCAGACAGCGCGCGATCAGTTTTCAGTGCTCAAATACACACACAGTAGTCAAAATGTCTATCGTGTTGAGTAGCTTACGTAAATACAGTCGGTTATGGCTTAAGTAAACGTAAACAGGTGGGTGAAAACTGAATGTGTGTCCCTGTCAGTATTACATGCATGCCTTCCGTCTTAAAGGGACAGCATTCCTAATTAAATACCTATCTGTCATTAATGTTAACCAACAAAAGATGTTAAATAAATGTATACATGTTAAATAAACCTACTGTATCTGAAAAATGAGTTTAATTTGTATCTCTACCCAAAAATGAAAATTGTCATAATTTATTCCAGTTCTTCCAAATTCAATCCTTGATTCAAAATTTCTCATAAGCTTAATTGATTTGGTCTAATTAGAGAATAATTAATGACTATTTTTGTTTGAAGACTATAAAATAGCTACCAAAATAAATGTTGGTAACTGCAGTTTGACTAAAAGTAATGACTAAAAGTTGACAAAAATGC
>JAHKKF010534261.1:4206-18360 GCA_019740295.1 Labeo calbasu
AGTTTGTTTATATTAGTTCACCAAGATCCAATCAAAGTGTAGCAAACCTATGTCCAGTATTGTGGTCAGGGAGGGCCCCTGCCATAAACTGGGCCCTGAAATGTGCTGTCCACTACAGGGCCATTTATAACATGGTATAATAAATTATTTGTGGGGTATTTTGAGCCGAAACGTCACAGACACTTTCTGAGGACACCTGAGACTAGGTCCCCCTTAAAACATTATTCACATATTGCTATCACCATTAACAATTTTTCCACTATAGTTGAATTGAATAGTTAAAGGGAGTGTGTTACAACAATTTTTGCTATTGGTATTGGAAATTGTGAAATTTATTCCATGGATTAGTTTTTTTTTTTTTTTTTGGCTCTCACCTTCTGTGTGGTGGTGGTGACTATACCCTGTTGGAGTCGGTAAGCTTGCTCTTGGACATACTTCCGGGTTTCACGATTCCTATACAGGAAGTTCTCAATCTAAGAGAGACAAAGAGAATTTGATTTACATTGTTTTTGCTTGTTTGCTTGGTGTTGTTTTTTTTCTTTTCTTTTTTCTTTCTTTTTCTTTTTTTTAAATCGGGTCTGCAAGGTTAAATGCTGTTGCCAAGCATTTGTTTAACAAGTCTTTTGAATCTAAAAAGTAAACTAAAAATCTAGATTTTACATTCAGGTCAATCAATGGCGGCAGAGAAGCAGACCTTAAGTAAAGCATCCTCTGTCTTCTCAGGACTGATTTTAAGAGCCTGTGATGCATCTATGATAGGGATAGGCATGAAACGGATAGTGAAGTTTCTGTAAAAAGATGAAGAGCATTATTAATTACATTTAATTTACATGTCAAAATAAAATGCAATAAAGCAGAAAATAAGTAACAGCATTGTAACAGCATTGTAAAAATGATAAATAAAAATACAGCTGCACGAAGCAATTAAGGGGCCAAGCACTACAGAAGCAATCATTAGACCAACTGCACCAATAAGTAATTGAGGCCATTTTAAGATGATTTGAATCAAAATGACTGAAAAATCATATAAAACTACTAGTAATATGATTTAATGGCTTATCACTTTTGACCAATAGGTGGCGCTGTTACCAAATTGATGTGGCGTGGTCAGTGTGAGGTGACAATGGCACATACAAAGTTTGGTGTCAATATGTCAGAGCTTTGCAGAGATACAGCTTCAGATGCAGTTTGGCATCTTTCCAGCAAATACTTTGATGCGTGAAATGAAAACCGTTTCGTATATTGATACGAAATCCTTAATGATGATCCTTAATGAAGATCCTTAATGAAAGTCATATTTGGTAAAAATTGGAACAATGGTCTAGGAGGAGTTCAAAACGGTAGGTTTTCAACATTAATCGAAATGCCAGACAGGACGTTTGGCCAATTTTGGCATAGTTGGTATCAATGTTCACAACATGACCCAAGAATATATTGAGATCACTTTTATTACAATAGCCCAATTAAATCAAATGTTATTAGCATTTTTTTTTTTTATTTCCCTGTAACTTTTGGCCACAAGATGGCGCTGCCCCCACCTTTTTGAGTACTGTCAGGTCATAGTGCCAAAGACACATACCGAGTTACACCAATGCATTCGTAAAATATAGCATTTTACGATAAAATTCAAAGTCGCCGACACCCAAAATGGCTGACAACCACTGACATTGACAACCACATTATACAATGCACTGTCAATCAAACATTTAAAAAAAAAAACCTCACTTTATTACCTATATGCATCTTATTTTAGACTCCACCTCAATTTAACTGAAGCATTTAAAAAACAGACCAATCCTCTCAATTTACATTTGCAAATAGTGTTTACACAGTACCATTTTACAGTACAGTATGAGTAAATTATACTGGTGCTAAGAAATGTCACCTTAACAATATAAGAAAAATCAAGCATGACTACTGAATAAATAAAAATTAGAAAAAGAAAAATTATAAAATTTTGAGGGAAAAATTGGTCATATGACCAATCTAAAGGATTTGTGAGGTATCGGATAACTTGTAGAACATCTCACTGTGGTGCAGAAGGAAGACACAAGCATAATTAAATGTATTATTAAAATGTATTTATAAAAAAGACAATTAACTAATACAACAACAAGATGGATGTCAACATGGCAGAATAATTTTATGGAAAGATAAACCTTTGTTCTTCTGAAACTAATAAAGTCAAGAACCTTATTTTGAATTTTTTTTCAGTAATTAAACTGAATGATTATGTGTTATGAGCTAACATCAGCTATTCAACATCACATACAAATTAGAAAATACATATAACACACTGGGGTCTCTGTAAAAAGTTCCGGTTAGGTGATATACACATTCCACACTGTGGTAGTGAGAGGCAGTGGTTGTGTCGCGGCAGGAGAAAGGAAATGGTTTTAACAGCCTTGAACACAAAGCGCTGAGGAATACTCAATTCATGGAACACATAAAAAGATTTTTCTAGTCTGGAACAAGCAGATCAAGGAACCAAGGAATAAATTGAAATATGCTGATAGTGTTTTTTTTCTTCATATGTTTTAGTGATGAATGATAATGGCAGGCGCTTTGCAGACTTTTGTTTGAACAATGGTTGCGTGATAGGAGGTACCATCTTTCCACACAAGATCATCCACAAACTCACATGGAACTCGCCTGATGGTCAAACCATCAACCAAATTGGCCACATTGTTATTAATGTAAATAGAGGCCACCACCTAGTTACAGCAACCATTAAGCTAAAACTATGCAATGTAAAGCAAAAGAGTCAGCAACTAAACTGTCCCAAAACCAAAAAAAGCAGGCAAATAAAGCCAAAGACTGAGAGGTGAAGAAGAGCACCACAAGAGACAAATGATTCTTTGTTGAAGGGCTAGCGAACGAGGCAGAAACTGCTGTTGCTAGAGGAGACCTCAGCACTGCGTATAAGATCACCAAGCAGTTATGTGGCAAAAAGACCAGCTAGTCAGCCTCTGTCAAGGATAAAGATGGAAACAGAATGTGAGCATCCTGCCCGTTGCCCAACATTTTCGTGAAGCACTCATTAGACCAGAACCCGATAACCCTGCAAATCCATCACCAGCAGTTGTTGTCCTGGACATTGACATCAGTCCTTCAAAGACATGCCATCAAAGCTTCAAAAAAGTAGGAAAGCCTGTGAAATTGACAACATCCACACAAAAATGCTTAAGTCTGATCTGAGCACTTCAACAAGAGTTCTAAAATACAAAAAAAAAAAAAAAAAATCTGTAAAAAATTTTAGGTTTTATGGTTTTAAGTTAAATTTACATTTAAATACAGTAATTTCATTAACCTTATATAATGTTAATATACCAACCTACTGAAGTACTGAAATCTGTTTTGTACCTTTGTAACACATTGATAACCACCAAAGCAGATAATGATGAGAAAGTCACATGATGAACCAAAGCCCATCACAAGCAGTTTTTAAATATTAGCACATATAGAAGATGCACAGTGTCATTCACAGAAACACTAAACACCATCAACGTAACACACAGGCATATAAAAATGTTAAGGAAATTACGAGAGGATCATTTTGATATGAAAAATGATACAGATTAGGGTTACATTAACTAGTTATTCAATCATAAGACATGCATAGTGTATAAGAAAAAATAATACAAAACAGTAATAATACATAATTATGTTCTAGGAATGTGTATGGTTATGCTGGTGTGTTTTTCCATTGTCTAAAGTGAAAAAAGTTAATCTGAGGATGGTAATATTCCAGCCATGATTATGGCAGTACGGGCTTACTTTATATACACAGCTATTTGAGGTTGGCTGTGTTTTATCTCAGTAAGCCCCTTCTTAGAAACATAGCAATCTGAGGATAGCTATATGCTAGCTCAGTGATTGCTCCCCTGCTTATGACTTTTAAAGTAGGGATGCACTGGATTATCAGCCGAAAATGGCATTTTCGGTTTTTGGCCGAAAGAGAAAAATGGTTGAAAATATACATGATACATGTATGGCACACACAGCGCACAGGCTTCACTCTCCTCTAGCCGCCTTCACTGCATGGTGTGACGCTGGCAACGCTACAATGCTACTGCTTTGGGAAGTGTGAATTTTAGGGCAGAGCACGCCTCTGAAAACAATACACACTTTTTGCATTTCATCTCCTTCTTTTAATGGCAGTTCGCAAAATTAAAGCTTTATTGTACCATCTAGGGTGCCATAGCATATAATGAAAGCATGCAAAGTGCATTTACTTCTGAATGACTTTTTCAATTATGTGATTTCTGCTCAGTAATCCACCAGTTCATGACAGCTGATTCACCAGACTCACTCACTGTATTCATCCCGTGCTTTAATAGGGTTACAAATTATTTTCATGTTATATTAATGCTAAAACGATAAAAAAAGGAAAATTACACACAAAAGTTTGTTCTACATTTGTACATTGTTTTGTCAAAGTGAAAGTAAAATTGGAAGAAAAAAAAAAAAGCGCGCATATGATGAAAAATGAAAAATGAAAGCCATTGCACGCTTTCGCCTTCTGCACGCGTTTACAGCAAATGACTTGCTCCTAGCACAAATTACAGCATCAGTGAAGTGTGGCATGGAAGCAATCGGCCTATGGCACTGCTGAGGCACTGCTGAGGCACTACTGAGCCTTCAGCTCGTCTGTCTATTGATGGATCGACTGTTTCTTATCTTTCTCTTGACAATATCCCAAAGATTCTCTATGGGGTTTAGGTCAGGCATGTTGGCTGGCCAATCAAGCACAGTAATATCATGGTCATCAAACCACTTGGAAGTGGTTTTGGCACTGTGGGCAGGAGCTAAAGTCCTGCTGGAAAAGGATATCAGCATCTCCGCAAAGCTTGTCAGCAGATGGAAGCATAAAATGCTCCAAAATCTCCTGGTAGATGGCTACATTGACTTTGGACTTGATAAAACACAATGGACCAACGCCAGCAGACATCATGGCACCCCAAATCATTACTGACCTCAGAAACTTCACACTGGACTTCAAGCAGCTTGGATTCTGTGCCTCGCCAGTCTTCCTCCAGACTCTGGGACCATGATTTCAACATGAAATGCAAAATTTACTTTTATCTGAAAAGAGAACTTTGGACCACTGAGCAATAGTCCAGTTCTTTTTCTCCTCAGCCTAGGTAAGATGCTTCTGATGTTGTTTCTGTTTCAGAAGTGGCTTGGTAGCTGAAGGCTACTGTCAGAGAAACCTGGGCTTCCATACCACCTCAGCAGTACCACAGACTGATCACCTCCATATTGAGTACATATACAGTAAATGAACATACTTTCCAGAAGGCCAACAATTCACTAAAATGTTTTTTTTTATTGGTCTTATGAAGTATTCTAATTTGTTGAGATAGTAAATTGGTGGGTTTTTGTTAAATGTGAGTCAAAATCATCACAATTAAAAGAACCAAAGACTTAAACTACTTCAGTCTGTGTGCACTGAATTTATTTAATACACGATTTTCACAATTTGAGTTGAATTACTGAAGTAAATTAAATTTTAATTGATTGAGATGCACCTGTATATAAATACATATCCATGACTCAGCCCGTCTGTTTTGTGCGGGTGTAGTTTTACCAAGTTAAAATCAGACCATGGATTTTTTTTTTTTGCTCTATATTGTGAACTTAACTTAACCTGTTTGGTACTGTGACTTGACTTGATCTTTAGCAGGACTCGACTTGACACTTGACTTGATATTTAATATTATTATATTTTCTGTCCAATTTTATTGTGTTGTTTTCAGTAAAAGTGTGGTTCCCTTTCGAGGAACTCGAACTGCGTCCTCTAGAGGTTGCTATGGGGGAACGTGGCCTGCGTGACCCGTGTCTGAAGCTTACACATAAAAACTATGACGTCATTGCCGGCGCGACTTATCGCCCTTGGCGCGTCATACCAGTGCGACCGCATAGTATGAAAGGCCGCCGGTCGAACATATCATCCTCTTCTTCGTCTTCACTGACTGCTTTGTTTGAAGCTGCATCTGGTAAGAATGCTATTCTTTATTTCTACTATGGCGAGCACTAGCAAGACATTCAAAAGGTGTGCCGATCTGTGTCCGTGTTATCTGACACCCGATGACACACGATTTGTGAGTCTTTTGTTTGAGTGAAGAGCACGCACGCGATGTTCTCGAGGGAGCGATCTGCATGCATTGCGAGCGGTTTTCTATGAAAAAGCTCCACTCTTGTTTGTCTCTCTTTTCGAGGGGAGAGGGACAGGCATCTGCTCCCCGGGGCTCAGGACCCACTGCTGCTGAGGTGCGGAGGAAAATGGGCTCACGGGGAACGCAGATGGACCTCGCTGACGAGCTGAAAAAGGGGCTTTCCCTGGCTCACTCGTCAGTCATGGACAAGAGTGAGCTGCTGGAAGATGACGCTATTTCTCTGACGTCATCCAATCCAGCGGCTAGTGCTCTACTGGCTCCCAGCCAGGAAGAACAGGAGATGTTTGATGTGGACAAGGATGTTGAGACTGAGTCCCCCCATTCCTCCTGCCCTGCATATGAGGAGCTGCTTGAGGTTATGGAACGCGGTCCAGGAAGATGGCACCTCGTGGTCGTCTAGACGAGCGCTATCTTTCTGATCATAGCCCTCCAGCTCAGATGAGCCTACCATTTCTTCCTGATCTCCATTTGGAGATCGAGAGGTCTTGGAAAAATCAGTTTTTCTCACACATTCATAGATTTCAGCTTACTGGCTATGCCAATGTTGAAGAGGTGTGTGAAAACGGATATGAGAAGATACCCCCCATTGAAGAGATGCTAGCTAGCTATCTCTCCATAAGTGAAACATCTCTTAAGGTTCCCTCCTTGCCATCCAGACCCCTTCAGGCAACATCTCGTCTGAATGGCAAGGCCTACGCAGCAGCAGCAGGTCAGGCTGCGGCTTCTTTGCATACAATGGCAATTTTGCAAGCCTACCAGACTGACCTGCTTAAAGACCTGGACAAAGGTAAAGGCCTTTCTGCAGATGAAGTAGCCAAGCTGCGTCGTGCCACAGATCTCGCTCTCCGTGCCACCAAACAGACTGCCTCCACCACTGGTAGGTCTATGGCAGCTATGGTGGTTACGGAGAGACATCTGTGGGTGAACACTGCTTCTGACTGCTAGGGTTAGAATCCTGGCAAGTATCTACCTGCTGGAGTTGGAACCTCTCGCTGTCACTGGCTGGTTGATGATCTCACCCATCAGCATTAGATCCAGGTTGAAGATAGACCATTTCTTCAGCTTCATACATTCTGGACCAGGCCGCTGAGTGGCTGGGCCTCTGCGGGGTCCCTTAGCCATCAGGTCCTTAGTATAATGCTGCGATTTCTGTACGTGTGGTTCCCCCATTTGATCCCCTGGCTGATGTTGCTGTATACCAGTCGGATTACGTTACTCAGGTCTCACCCCAAGGGGTTTGAACCATTCAGATGACGCTGTGGCGCTCCACCTAACATTTTGAGTAACTTGCCAGTCTAGCTGTCGCCGCCCTCTGGTCGAGCTCGAAAGTGCTCCCCTTATTGTAAGGGTGTGTCATGAGCTTATTCCTCTCATTTTGCCAGGGGGATCCATCTCAGCTATGTGACTAAGAATGCTGACCTCCTCTATTCATCCGTTAAGCTCCGCCTAAACGATATCAGGTAGTTTGGCCGCTTGCTGCCTCCCCTGATAAGTTGCCTCTATCTGGCCGAGCCTAGCTATGGAAGGTCCCCTCACCTTTGAGGATCACCTTTGAGCATGATTGTTCCCAACTAAAGCGCTGGAGATCACCTCTTACTAGTGAGCTCTTCTAGGTAACAGTTGGAGGTTGTAGGCCTCCTTCGGCCTCCCTGCCATACTGGTCTCCTGTTGGTTGAGCCTAAGCAATGCTCCCCTCATCTTTGAGGGTCACCTCTGAGCATGTCTGCTCCCAACTAAAGCACTGGAGATCACCTCTTACTATTGGGCTCTACTAGGTAACAGCTGCAGGTTGTTAGGCCTCCTTCAGCCTCCCTGCTATTCTTGTCTCCTGGATGGTTGAATCTAAGCAATGTTCCCCTCACCCTTGAGGGTTACCTCTGGGCATGACTGCTCCAATTAAGCGCTTGGGATCACTTCCTACTAGTGAGCTCTACTAGGCAGCAGTCGCATGTTGTTAGGCCTCTTTTGACCTCCCTGCTATGCTGCTCTCCCTGTTGGTTGAGCTTAAGCGTGCTCACCTCACCTTTGAGGGCCACTTTCGAGCATGGCTGCTCCCAACCAGGCTCTTGAGATTGCCTCTTACGGATGACCTCCATTAGGCAACAGAACTATGGGCTGCTAGGCCTCTCTTCTGCCTTCCCGGTATGTCGCCCTCCTTATTGGGTGAGCGCAGGCGATGCTCTCCTCTTTGTTAAAAAAGGAGATCACATTTTGAGCATGTCCACTCCCTACTGAGTGCCAGCCTTCCGCTTTCTGACCTCCATTAGATAGCAGCCTAACAGGCTGTTAGGCTTCTTCTGCCTCCTTGTTAAGCGGCTTTCCTCGCTGGTTGAGCATAGGCAATGTTGCCCTCCATTGGGGCTATCTCTAAGCATGCCGCTCCCAATTGAGCATCTGGGACCATCATTTGTTGGATCTCTCGCTCCTTCAACTCTACTGAGTAACAGCTTCAGGTCGTTAGGCTCTTCATGCCTCCCTGTTAAGCTGCTCTTCTTGTTGGTTGAGCATAGGCAGGACTTCCTCACCTTGATGGGGGAGGTTTCTCTTAACATACCGCTCCCAACTATGTGATGGGATCACTTTTTCCAGGTCATCCGATCCCTGAGCTACCATTTGGTAACAACTTCAGGTCGTCAAGATTGTTGTGTATTCACATCGGTTATGTGGCTTTGTACAACCTCATTGGTTAAATCGGTGCTTGCTATTGCCCGATACGTTTTGCCTTCTGCAACACTGACCTGTGCCAAGGCTGCACTGACCAATTCCAGTCTGAAGGACCCTTGGTCTCCTGGTGTTCAAAAACAACAGTCTAGGTCATTAGACCTCTTTTTCTGCCCCTGTAATGTCTTCCTAACATTACATGAGCTTGGCAATGCTCCGCTCCCTATGACTCTGGCCATGCCAGGTTGTAGTCTCTGATGGGATAATAATCAGCCTTCTTTGCTCCCCTTATTGAGTGAGGCTCCCCTGCGAGCATGCTGTTCCCTGTTGAGCAATTGAAATTCCTCTTATCCTAAGAGAGCTGAATTCATCTGCTCCGGGGCATTCCATCCGGACAGCTCAGCATTGAGCTCCACAATGCTCACCTTATATTAAAGGGTCACTTGAGCATGATTTTAATCCTTGAAAGCATGGAACCTCCCTCTAGCTGGGATTTGTGTTCTCTGCTTCCCAGAGCCCCCCTATGAACGGTATTTCAGTGTCCAGGTTAACTGGGCACATTCTAAAATCCACGCTGTGGTAAGAACGCACACTAGCTTCCTGTGTTCTTTCTAAAATCCTGTATTGTGTGGAATTACGCATTATCTTCGTACACCTTTCTTGAGATGCATGGCCCTGATGCCCGGGCCACACTCGACTTATGTATTTTATCGATACCTCTGAACAGGGTGCCGATGATCTACCCGGTCAGCCCCTCGAACAAGTTAGCGTAGGGCTGCGGGTAAAACCCCCGAGTTAACAAGCTGAAGTCTAGACCTTTATACTAGACCACGTACTACAATCCCTTAAAGGAATCTTTGGTTTCAAGTCTGAGCTCTGCCCAAGGGTCAGGCTTCTGGTAGACCTGCCCTTGCAGGTACGTTCCTGGGTATGCAGCTCAGGTCACGGCCGAAGGGATTAAGTCATTAATAGCCACCTTGACGTCATTGGGGCAGCTCCCTCACCTCAGGTGAAGCTGGTTCTTAGTGCTCGCCTCTGATATCTGAGCTAACACATAGCTGTCCTCAGATGGCTAGGTTATAGGAAAGGAGACCCACTACAATTGCCAAGACCACCAGCAGGGGGCTCTCTTCTTAAAACCCTAAGAGGGGAGACAGCACTGTCTAGGCAAGGGCTAAAGGAAACCACTACTTAAATGTAGCGACGCACCGAAACCGAAAAAAGCGAAACCAAAACCGAAAATGCTTTGTAATAATTATTTACTATTTTATTAAATAATTTTTAAATTTATATATATTTATATATAATATATATTTAATATATTTATAGTAATTTTGTAAGATTTTTTAAAAATTAACTCAATGCACCCAAAATCCAATATATATAGCAAAATGGCCCTAATATGAGTTTTTATATAGGGGTGTCAAACATACGACATTTTCTTTTTCACACTTAATTTTAGATCCATAAATCCTGATCCAGTGCCTAAAGCAGGCATTCTTAATAGGTTCTGGTCCTGGTTTCAACCAGACCGCGATATATAACGTCAACGGGTAGCACCATTTTACAGTTTCTACAGTGTAAAGTGAGCAGTGTCTCAAAACAACGCTGTATACTCCACAAGCACCCAAGGTTGTTTATGGTAATAATCTTTCGATTAATTATCTTCCAATATTATTTTATCTAGTGCCAAATGTGCTTCAGTTTCTGCTCTATGTGTATTGCTTCTCTCCCCTAGTAAAGACACTTAACATGTTTCAAGTTTCAGCGTCATTTGTCATCATGACACAATGAAACATATCAAATTGTGTGATAGTCATTTGTGGTTAAGTAATCATACCAAGCTTGCACTTATTATTCCCAACTTATAATTCAATAAATCACTATGTGGCAGTTTAAGTGAAACTGGCCAGATGAAAGGAGCTTTGCAAGCAAGAAAATTACTGTTAGAATGCTTAAATCTGGTCAGTTTTGGACATTGCTCATGTGCTGGATGTGAATGGTCACAATGCCCACAAAAATATTTTAAAGCACAGCGAGACCATGCAGAATGTAACTGTCAGGCGTCGTGAGTGGGGAAGGAGGAGCAGGGACGAGGAAATCATAGAAAATATGCTTTAATTGAATATTCCAAAACGGGAACAGGAACAAACAGGAACAGCGGGGAAAACACATGCCAACCACGACGGAAACTAACATAATATGACATTAAGAACGGACAAAGACCAAGGAACTGAATCAAACTTATATAGGAATACAGATAAGACAAAGACAGGTGTGAGCAATTAACCAATGACGTAATAATTAGAAACGGAACAGGAAAGACCAAATAAGGACACAAAAGGGAAAAACCAACAAAACAGTCCACAGGGGTGTGACAGTAACATGCTGTGGTTGGTCAAGGAAGACCAGTGAGCATTTTTGAAAGAAAGTTTTTTTTTTGTTTGTTTTTTTTTACAACAAACTACTTAATTATTTATCAATCAAAGAAGATTCAATTTCTTAAATATACACTTTTTTATTAATAATAATAATAATAATAATAAACAAATGTATTATAATACTACCATTCTAAATTATTATAACAATAATTTAATAAAGGCAGAAAAAGGCCTAATGACCTGAGGCCGCTGCTTGATGGGGCTCAAGGAGCGGAGGACCTGGTAAGAAGTGGTCTCAACGCTCAATCGGGAGCAGGGAGGCAGAAAAAAGCCTAAAAACCTCCAGTTGCTGCTCAATGAAGCTCCAAGAGCGGAGGACCTAAGAAGAGGCCTTGATTGGGAGCAGTATGCTCCAAGGAAATTCTCAGGGTGAAGGAAGCACTGCTAGGCTCTGCCAGATAGGGGTAACTTATCAGGGAGGCAGCAAGCGGACAAACCACCTGATGTCATTGAGGCGGAGCTCAAGGGGAAGAGGGGTGGACCTCAACCAAGGGGAGCCCAGCTCAACCAAGCGATCATTAGGCCCATGGCAAAGCACCTAGCTCTCAGGGCTCACAAAAACTCACCCAGGACCAGCAGGCTCAGCAGTACTCAAGCCCACTCCGTGAAGGGGCGATTCACTGATTCAACCATACGGGCAGTGTGACGGGGGGTCTAAATGGGCCTAACCATCTATCAAACTGCACAGAAAAGTTAAGAAGTGGAGCTGCTTAACGCCTCAGCGAGAGGAGCTCTAACTCAGAGAATGTGCATGATGGTTGAGTGGATGACTCAAATCTCAGGAAGACCCTCTGGCAAGACATGAGTAGTGTGCCCTGGCCGAAGCAGCTTCTCGAAGCAAACACCCAGCCAGGACGTCAGCATTACACTCCAAAAATGCTCAGCCTGAATAGAGGACTTGCGAGTCCTGGGTTTGCAGCACTATACTGGGGACCTGAAGGCCAAGGAGGCTCCCGCAGAAGACTAGTGACTTGGCTGCACTTGTCCTTATTCACGTTCTGTCCATGACCCGCAAATTGCGGGTAAATACAGATAATTCTCACTGCAACGCGCAGCATGTATTCAGCTCCCACAGGAACTGAACTCACTCTGCCCACACGCTATATTACCTCGGAAATCAAATGAAAACAGCGCTGCCGCCGCGAATGCATTACTATTTCCGCGAGAGGCGAAAACACTTATGCAAACTCGGGTATAATGACTCGGGTAAATGGTGCAGTACTCACTTCCCCTCTCAGTAGTCCCGCGAAAGCATCACGAAGAGCACAATCCGTCTCCTTGTGAGTTAAGCACGTTCAATTCGTGCTCATCCCTCATGAGAAACAAGCAATGAATGCAGCGAGTGCATTTAAGAGATGAACGCGCTTGCTCGTCACCACACACACAACACGTGAGCCATGTGATGCTGCAGGTATCAGAGCAAAGCCTCCGG
The DNA here is from genome assembly GCA_019740295.1 of Labeo calbasu. Lineage (NCBI taxonomy): Eukaryota > Metazoa > Chordata > Actinopteri > Cypriniformes > Cyprinidae > Labeo > Labeo calbasu. The sequence goes on from JAHKKF010534261.1 coordinate 16,920, forward strand.
CGAGAGAACATGCACTCCTAGTCATGCTCAGCTTCTGCAAACATAAACAAACGGTCAGTGAAGATGAAGAAACAGATGACGTCTTCTCCCGAAGACGTCCGGATGAGCACCACTTTATACTGTGATCTCACTGGTAGTGACGTCACAGGCTGTCGCCGGCCAACGTTATTGTTGTGCTTAGATGTATGCTTCAGGACACCGGTTGCACCAAAGGCGTTCCCCATAGCGACCCCTAGAGTACGCAGTTCGATATGACCTTCTCTTTTGATATTCATATCCAATTGAGCTAAACCAAATACAACTAATAGTAGTTGTACCTTGTAAAAGAAAAAAAAAATCTAAACAGTCAAAATAAGACAAAATTGAACCAAAAGCCAAAGCAGTGTTTTTAATAGGGCATTAAAACAGTGCTTTGGATTTTTGCTTATTTTTACACACCCCCTCACACACACACAAATATATATATGTGTGTGTGTGTGTGCACCTGGTATTTATCACGTTATAGGGACCAAATGTCCCCACAAGGACAGTAATACCAGTAAATTTTGACCTTGTGGGGACATTTGTGAGGTCCCCATGAGGAAACAGGCTTATAAATTATTCAGAATGAGTTTTTTTGAGAAAGTAAAAGTGTGCACAGTCTCCTGTGAGGGCTAGGTTTAGGTGTAGGGTAGGTGTAGGGCGATAGAAAATAGTGTTTGTACAGTAAAAAACCATTATGCCTATGGAATGTCCCCATAAAACGTCTCAGGTTACGTATGTAACCCTGGTTCCCTGGCTATGGGGAACGCCGTGACCCGTGTCTGAAGCTTATATACAAAAACTACAACAGTGTTGGCCGGCGACAGCCTATGACGTCACTTCCAGCACGACTCGTCGCTGCTGGTGCGTCACTACCGGTGCGACCACAGTATAAAAGGCCACCGGTAGAACACAACATTCGCTTCTTCGTCTGAAGCTTACGTCCGAAGCATGACGATGAGACTAGAGGACGCAGTGTCTCGTTCCCTTCTCAGGGAACCAGAATTACATACGTAACCTGAGACGTTCCCTTTCGAGGAACTCGAACTGCGTCCTCCAGGGGTCGCTATGGGGAACGGTTATACCCACGCTGTCATGCTGAGGGGAGTGCATGTCATAAAGAGGCAAGCACTAAGTACCAACTGCCCTAAGCTTTAAGGGAGTTGCCCCTGGGACGTAGTGACGGCTGTCAGTGACATTACCCCCTTCAGCCAGAACGCCTGGGCTGCATACCCCAACTTACCTGCAAGGGTCAGAGTATTCCAGACCGAAGTATTCCTTTAAGGGGATATGGCCAAGCGCCTAGGGTTACTTAGGTTGGCATGTCACCCAGGAGTTACCGCAGCTCTGCAAGGATCCCTCAGGAGCCGTATTACAGAACGCAAGTGGAAAACTCCTTGCTCAACTAGAGCGCGTGATA
>JAHKKF010534262.1:0-19449 GCA_019740295.1 Labeo calbasu
ACCAGAAAATACAATCTTTGTAGATTCATCATCTTTTGGAAGTGAATATAAAACAGTTTTACTCACAGCGTATGATACAGCGTCTTCCGTATAATGTAGGTTCCGTATTATGTGACGTAAACCCCATGGAAATGTATGGGCGGGCAAGTTGTTCGCGACGTAGAACGTGGGTGCATCTGTTACTTCGTGACGTGTGGCCGTAACAGAAGAAGATTTGAAATCCTGACGACTCCTTTAGGCAAATGTGAGTCGACTCTTTTTTTTGATAGACAATAACTTTATGTATTGTGCACTGTCAGCTTCACAACTTTGCAGATAGTTTATGTTCACATACAGCTACATGACACACTGCATGAAAGATCATATTTGAAAACGCATAATAGGGGCACTTTAAGCCCAAAGTCTATATCTATGCAAATGCCTCGAATCGAAACTAAGAGCGAGACGCTTCGCACTTAAGTGCCCGCAGGATTTCGGCAATAGTAATTACAATAAGTGTAATCAAAAGTGCTAATTAAAACGAAACCTCAACACTACAAATAGGCAGAGAACGAAAACAAACTTTCTAGCAGTACTTAATAATTTAAACAGCACCTATGGAAACAGTGTATTAAGCAAACACTTACGCGCAGTCGCTGCTGCTTTCTCCGTGGACAACAGTGCTTCTCCCGTATTTAGACTAATGTATTTAGACTACTGTTCTTTATACAAATACCTAGAAACCATGTAGTTTTTAAGTTATTACTACGGAAGACCAAGTGTTCATTTAATAACTCAAACAGTCCGAATAATTCAATTTCAACATATAAAAATGAGATGTGTTCCCTGTTAACCAATGCCGTCATCTTCCAGCATATTTGTACACATAGGGTGGCCCGATTCCCAAAAATAAGAATTTACAGATGTTACTGTTTTTGATAATGAACATGAATTTACATCTGCATCCTAACAAATGTAGTCCTGCATCCTCAAGCTACTGTGAAATGTGCATTTCTAAGAGACAAAAATATGTTAGTAATTCAAAGACTGTAACGTGTGGTTTGGGTTTTGTTCATGTTCTTGTCTTTTATTTTGAAGTTTAGCCATGGTCCTTGTCTAGTCTTGCTTCCCTTGCCATCTACTATTCCTGTCATCGGTTCCTTAGTTCAATGAGTCAAGAGGTGTGTTCAACTTGAACCGCAGCTACAGGCGGCAGTCAACAAGGTCTGTCGGTTGCGGTCAGGGGCAGGGTTGAAAACGGACACGTCAAATCAGACATTTTCTGCTCTCTGATGAAGTGAATAAAATGCAATTTTTGTCAAATACACAGACATTCCAGAAATGTTTTTATGAGCAACAGAATCACTTTTTATATACTGCTTAATACAGCACCATCTGTTCAAGAATAAAGTTCAACATAAACATACTATTTAAATACCAATAAAGAGGGGGTATATATGCTTTTATCCATGTTTTATGATAAACATGACTGGATATAAAAAAAATGCCATAGGGCAGCTATGGCCTAATGGTTAGAGAGTCGGACTTATAACCCAAAGGTTGCAGGTTCGAGTCTCCGGATTGTAGGTAGGGNGGGCAGGGATTGTAGGTAGGGGGAGTGAATGGACAGTGCTCTCAATACCACGACTGAGGTGAGACCCTTGAGCAAGGCAGCGAACCCCCAACTGCTCCCCGGGCACCGCAGTGATAGCAATATGGCTGCCCACTGCTCCGGGTGTGTGCATTCACTACTGTGTGTGAGTATGCGTCACCGTACTTGGCTACACGTCACTTCCCCTTTCCCTTTCCAAAAAACTTACATCATGGATGTCCAACCCTGTTCCTGGAGATCTACTATCCTACAAAGTTCAGCTCCAACCCTGAACAAACACACCTGAAGCAGCTAATTCATCTCTTAAGTAACACTTGATAATTACAGACAGCTGTGTTGGAGCAGGGCTGGAACAAAAATCTGCAGGTAGGTAGATCTCCAGGAACAGGGTTGTTCTAAAAACACAGATTTGTGAATTCTAACCTTTTTAATTCCAAAAATGGATCTCTGGAGAATCTGCCGCGGCCGAATTAGTCAGCTCGAATCGCTATCGTGGTACTAGGATGCCACTTGTGACAGTCACGTGCCATCGGCGCTCTCTCGAGTTGGACAGAATTTCTAACCGGCATGCGCTGCTTCAAGTCAGAAGATCGAGCTGCACGGCGCTGCATTAAGTTGAACACACCTATGTTCTCATGGGTTGTCTTCGTCATGTGTCTTGTTTCCCATTTGTTGGTTCTTGTCATGTGACCCTCATAGTTGGGTATAAGTAGCCCACATATTTCTATCGTTCCTCGTCATGTATTGATGTTGTAAACCTGCTGTTGGTGAGTTTATGTTTCTGTTCAAGTCTGTCCATGCCAAGTCGTTGGATTTCACATCACTCAATAAACTGCACTTGGGTTCATCCTAAACTCGCCGTTAGTGGATAATCGTTACAAAGACGTAAAGTGTTTGTCATGTTCTGACCATAAAGTGTCATTTAAAACCACAATTAAGGTCACCCTGTGCTTCAGCTTCTCATCAAACTTTCTGTCCAATCAAATGCTCTCTAGAATCCGAAGCATCATGACCATGCACTATTAATAGACACTGAGGCTGCATCTGAAATCAGTCACTTGTTCACAGAGTTAGTATTTTCTGTTCAGTGAATGGCACAGTGCATTATATAGGGGATGGGTAACAATTCAGGCCATGTAAATATGTAAATAGATCCTAAAACGCATCAGATCCCTTTGAATTCTACACAGAATGCTATGTTAAATATTTTTGGTGCATCAAAAAATTATGGGATTATCTAAGATATATTTATATTAAGTATTTACTTAATTGTATCTGGCATTGCATTCAGAGTTTATTATTTGTTACATTTAATAGAATAAGTATGGCTAAACTTTTCACTTACGGAAGCACAATTTGAATCCAACTTATTTGTTATAGGACTAGAGATTACATCACTGTCAGCCTTTGTGTCCTGCACATCCTGGAAAGACAGAGAGGGTGGGGTCATTTCTCAAACCAAGTCTGTGTTACACACCAAATGACAAGCAAATTAAAGATAAAAAGTCACCAGATTGAAAGATGGAGATTCAGGCTCTTCTTTGTGGCATGGAGGCAAATGACCGTCCTAAGTATTTGAAAGTTGTTGCCAAAAAAATGCAAAGAATTGCACAGGCAATAATTTTAATTTTAAATAATTTTTTTTTTTTTTTTCAAAAGGAAAATAACTTTGGACAGAAATGGTGAAATCAAGAAACGTAACAAGAACTGCAATTTAATAGGTATTGGTGAAATGTCTAAAGTAACAACTTCATTATTTTCAGAAAATTGGAAGGTTTGTAATTGTTGGAAAAATCTCCAAAGTAAAAGTCATGTCAAATGAATGAATTTGTTTAATCCAGGTTAATCTGTGGCCTAACAATAGCTTCAATTTTAATGGCAGTAACAATTGTATACTAAAGAAAGACAGTTTCTAGAGACACTTTCATTGAAAAATTACCTTGAATTTAAATAGGCATGCCTGAAGAATTTTCTTGCGATTTATTAATGTATTTGGCACTTGCAAATCTTTACAGACATTGCTCCAAAACCCATCAGGATTGCGAACGGTGTACTCCTTTATATTAGTTGCAGGTCCAGCAAATTTTGTAATAGCTAATGTCATTTCTTCCAGAGTTTTAGAATGTGTGGGACAAATAAAGTTCTATGCTTAATTCTACTGCTTTATGTATCATAAAACCAAAAATGATGATATTCTTTGTAAAGATGAGACTCTAAGCTTTCAAATGATACCATATATGGGCTGATCCCATATAAGGAAGGCTTTGAAAATGAAACGTTATTATTTTTAACGCGATTTTGGACCCGTATCCGGGTCCGCAGAGTTTAAGAGGTTAAAACCTTTTGTATATGAACAACCAAATATTTTTTTAATTTCTTATAAATATACTGCACCAAATGCACTGACATGCAAATGTGACGTGTCTGCCAAATCAATGTTTGGTTTATGCAAAATGTCAATAAGATAATGCAGATCTATAATCAAAACAATCATAATCATGAATTCTTTGGCTTTTTTTGCATCTAAACAAATCAACAGACAATAAAAGATATGAACAATAAAAGTACAATGCACAAAAGTCCAAAAATACTGTACAAAATGTTTAGCCCAACACCAGATGCATGTGTAAAACAGCTAACACAGAATCAACATGCACACAACAGAATGAAAAGGAAACTGACCAAACATTCATTTACAATCCCTCTGAACAGAGATTTTCCCAGATCCAAGACTTTGATTAGTTTTTTCTCCAGTCCCAACGGGTTGGCAACTGCCTCAAAGTCTGAAAAGTGACACCAGAATTGGCTACTAAAAGTCATTGCCAGTGCAAGGAGACATTAGCACTGTCAACCAAAAAGGGTGAGAAAAGGCACTGGACAGTTACAAACTTGTCAAAGGAAGAAAAAAAAAAACAAAAAAAAAAATTCTCTTCCAGCATGAAGAACCTTCTTACAATGAGAAAATGTAATTAAAGCACCTTAGGTCAGCTAAATAAATATTTGAAATGTCAGATTATTATTTCAATTTCTTCAGAAGATATGCAACTGTCAGTGTTCTAAAGCAAGGCGGCAGATAAAACAGCAGACGTCTTTGTGAACTGGTGAACTGGTGCATCCCTTTGTATTCAACATACAAAATGCACAAGAAAATTATGGGTAACAACGCAATGCGTTTTGCTCAAAATAATTTTTATAAAGCATGATGGCCACATGCTATAAAAATAAATAGTTCAAAATAAACCAATTAGACAAAGGAAGAACCGACTGTTCTAATAGTGCAGTGCACATCTTTATATACACATTATAATCATTAATTCTGTCCTTCACGTTTTACCTGAATAAAATAACAATCGATAAATAATAATTGTCACATGTTGTAATCCTGCTTAAAGGTGCTTCGGACCTACAGTAACACAAACGACAGTCTTGAACATCAATAGCAGCTCTCGGTTTGGACGTTTCAGTTCTCACATAACGTCGGTGTGGTGAGCACATAATGTCATCCGTAACAGGACATTTCAAGTGTTTTTTCCTCAAGGGTCGCTGCTCTCTTCTGCTCTGGCACTAATACCATTACTCAAGAAAGCCTCTTTCTCAGGTGTGGCTGGTTCAGGTGTGCTGTGCCAGATCCCATAGCCAAAATAAATAACAAAACCTAGAAAGAAACAAGGAAGGTCAAGGAGAGCAAAATATCTTGTACTTGTTTTCTGTCTGTAATCAAAGTTTATGGTGATTATTATTAAGAACTGTGTTTTATCATGTTGCTGTTATTAGCTATTCAAGGCTGTGCATTTCACTGTCCTAAGCATAATGCTATACATTTGAACCTTTAATGTAGTGCACTTATCAAATCACAAAAGGTTACATGTGAATTAAGTATTTAGTCTGTTGTGCTGTGTGTTTCATTTACACATTGGCAGCTCACGATCCAGTGTTTTCAGCATCTCAGTTCAGAGTAAACACAGTGAACTCATCTCTACATGTGCTGTGAGTTTAACATGCATTTGGGAATTTGGGATGCTTTAATTTGGGAGTTGCATAATTGCTAACATTTTTGTGGGCAGTAGTTTACAGCATTTCACTAGATTTTCATTGTGAAGCATTATAAACCTGTGACACAGAATCTTTAACCCTTGGTAGTGAAGAAATTAAGATTTTAACTTTTGAGCTGCATTTATTTAATCAAAAATACAGTAAAAACAGCAACATTATGAAATACTATTACAATTTAAAATAAATACAACTATTTCTCAGAATTGTGACTTTATTTGCGATTAAAGAAAAGTCAAAATTAAAAAAAAAAAAAATCGGATTAAAGACTTTTTCTCAAAATTGCAACATTATTTCAGAATTGTGACTATTTGCGACAAAAGAAAAGTCGAAATTAAATAAAAGTCGAAATAAAGACTCACAATTGCGACTATTTCTCAGAATTGCAACTTTATTTGCAACAAAAGAAAAAGTCTAAATAAAAAAAAATGTCGGAATAAAGACTTTCCCAGAATTGCGACGTTATATCTCAGAAATGTAACATTATTTCAGAATTGTGACTATTTGTGATGAAACAAAAAAAGTCAAAATAAAGACTTTCTCAGAATTGCAACTTTAATCCTCAGAATTGCGACTTTATTTCTCATAATTGCGACTATTTGCAACGAAAGAAAAGTCGAAATGAAATAAAATTTGAACTAAAGACTCAGAATTGTGACTATTTCCCAGAATTGCAATGTTATTTCAGAATTGCAAATTTATTTGGAACAAAAGAAAAATCGAAATAAAAAAAAAAGTCGGAACAAAGACGTTATTTCAGAATTGAAACTATTTTTGACGAAAGTCGCAAACAAAAGAAAAAAAAAGACGAAATACTTTCTCAGACTGTGACTTCTTTCTCAGAATTGCAATGTTATTTGTGATGAAATAAAGTCGCAATTCTGAGATTTGCAACTTTATCTCTCAGAATTGCGACTTTGCCTTGCAATTCAGACTTAACTCACAATAGCGAGTTTCTCTTAACTCACAATCACGCAATTCTGACTTAATTTTTCAGAATTGTAAGTTTATATCTTCAATTCTGAGAAATTAAGTCAAAATTGCAAATTTGTAATGGCAAGTTTGTATCATGCAATTCTGAGAAAAAAAAACGTCAAAATTGCAAGATGTAAACTTGCAATTGCTAGAAAAATAAGTCAGTATTGTAAGATAAAAAGTTGCAATTATCTTTTTTTTCCCTTCAATTTTTTATTTAATGGTGGAAATGAACTTCCATATCAGTGTCACTTAATGCTTCCGAAATCAATAATTATTGGTGCTCAATTACTAATAATGTTTCTTTATTGTTATCAACAGTTTTTGATGCTTATTCAAATATAAAATTCTTTGATAAATATATTTGTTTTAAATAAATTAAATAGAAATCACTGCATCATTATACATATCATTGTCACTTTTAAGCAATTTAATGTGTCCTTCTGGAATAATAATATTTTTTATTAAAATAAATAAACAAACCCACATTTTTGAATAGTAGACTATCACAGTTTCCACAAAATATTACGAAGAAAAAACTGTTTAACATAAACACTGTTTCTTGCTTAGAAATAAAAGGAACAAATGACATTAAAATTTATTCAAATTAAAAACAGTTATTTTAAATTGTAATATCATTTCACTATATTTCTGTTACTATACATTTTACTATATTTACTGTATTTTTGATTAAATGCAGTCTTGGTGACAAGATTATTTCAAAAATGTTAAAAACATGGTAAATTAAATATTTTTATACAATTATTTTTTTCATTTTACAGTGAAGCTGTATTACAATAGAAATACTTTAATGTAGGTAATAGTAATGTAGTTATTAACTAATAAACTAACCTGGTTATTCTAAAATGTATTAATATATATATTAAGTAGCTTGTAAATGTAACCCCCTTTTTTTTTTTTTACACTTTTGATAACAGAAAAGGGGTCTGGGTTCTTAATTTTAATTTTTAATTTTAATTTCAGACACAATGTTACAGTGATTTTCCCACATTTAAAGACTATGTGATGTATTACAGACTTACCTATAGCCATCCAAATGGCAAAGCGCATCCAGGTGCCTTTGTCCAGCTGCATCATTAGGTAAACGTTAATAAACATGCTGAGGACGGGAAGGAACGGCAGCAGTGGAACCTGGGTACACACACATACATCTGCCTGTCTTTACAAACTGCTATAAACAGCGGTTATTAAACTCCCTATGCACATGCAGGTTTTTTCTTACCTTAAAAGACAGCTTTGTCTTGCTCTCAGGTTGCCGCCCTATTAAGATGGTGATGACAAAACAAACCACAGCCAGAGTGGCAAGAACCGCAACAGCCCAGATCTGAAATCCACCCTGAACTGCCACGACACAGAACACACACACCAGAACACCTGCAGAGAGAAGAAGGGAAACGGTGACTCACACTGTGAACAACTCACAGCTGCTAAAGCGAATACATTAATTATTTAAAAATTTGCATCCACACGTGTCTGACCTAATACACTGGTGCAGATTTTGACAGTGAAGCCAGAGAGACGAGAGGGCTCCTCGTTTTTGGGGAACAGTAGGTTGCTGAGAGTGCAAAGATCTTGAGATCCAGGCAGGAAACCAGCACTTCTCTCGTTGATGGATTCAGCCTCAATTTCCTCCTGACAGCTGGCTCTCTGACACTGGACATTCACACTGGGCTGCTCTGGCTGGTACCTGAGAGAGAGAAATATAATAGTCTACACCTTAATATGAATAACAGTTATTACTGTTTACTAAAATTATAGCCGTTTCTGTCATCAAAACTCTCTTTTGGTCTTGGCAGAAAAGATCTGCTATGCTGATGAATTGTAAATGATTGTAGCTGCAGCTGTTGGTTATTGTGGTTGTTGTAGATTATTATTGCTGCTGCTGCAAAGCAAGTAGGGAACTTGCTACTGCCATTATATATGCCGATACGGTGCTGTGAGTATTTAAGAAATACTGCTGCTGCACAAATAGCATATATAATAACCCATAGCAGATCTATACAGGTGGAGTTGGGGAGGTGGAGGGTTTCAGAGGAACTCCAACCTGCCATTTAAAAGTAAAGCAGCAAGCTTATTGGCTGCATATGCAACATGAACCAATCAGCTTGTGTTAAATAGTTTAACGCTGTGAATATCATCAGTTTGCATTAACGACCCATCAGCCTGAGCCATCTAGAGTTTCAGAACTTGGCATTAAAAAAAATCATTAGCACAAATAACAAACATTAACTACACCTAAAACTAAAAACGAAAACTACAGACATAAAAATAAATAAATAATAGGGATGTCAGTCGTTTAACATTTTTTATCTAATTACATGATATTTTGATTAATTAATACCCACAAAAGATTATTTAAAGCTATTTTTGTGTCAGTTGAGAATGTATCAAGTAGACATTACAAATTGTAGCTTTAAAAAAAGAAATATTTTATTTAATTCAACATCAAATTACACAAACACTTAGGCTGCAACGGCCTAACGTAAACTATGGAACCTAAAAGAAGATAACTGAGAAACATATCAGTATTTTTTGTTCATACAATGAATGTCACTGGTAACCAAAACTGCTTTGTTACCAACAGTCTTTAAAATATCTTCTTTTATGTTCCACAAAAGAAAAGTTTGAAACGACATGAGGGTGAGTAAATGACAGAATTAATTTTTTGAGGGGTAAACTATCCCTTTAATGTTTTTATTATTATTTTTTTATATAGAAAATGATACTCTAAATAAGAAACTAAATCTGCCAGCAGGTGGCGGTAAATGTGTTAAGAGTCTTTTATTTATTCATTTGATTCATTCAAATGGCTGATTCATTCAGGAATGAAGTAAATGGCTCACTTTATGAATGGGGTTTGAATAACTGATTCACAAGATTCAATCAAAACGTGGATTCATTCAGAAACTAAACACCGCTGTGTTGCTCTGAGACGTGCAACAATTCTGCTATTGCTTGAAAGGTAATATGCTCTCTTCAAAATTGAGCAAAAACATATAAATTTTAAAAGTAAAATAACACAATATAAACTTCTTATTTACTGAACTGTTGTATAAAATCGTGTCTATTTGCTCTTGCTGCATGTGTGATATAGTGCGATATATATAAATATAAAACAAAACAAAACACATACTGTGGCATTTTTTGCCCCAATATCTTGAACTCTAGGGCATAACTGCATTTATGGAGTTGCTGCCCTGCATCACATTTGTCAACAGTCAACTATATGAAATATAGTGTACAGTACAGGTCTGGCGGCGGGGCCAGCATGTTAACTGTTTTAAAATATTTTAATCGTGTTATTTTTTTTAAATAACTAATTAATTAAGTTAACGCGTTAAACTGACAGCCCTGATAAATACATTAAAAAATATATAAATAAATAAAAATAAATACAATAAAAAAAATAATAATATCAAAAACACATCAAAATTACTCAATTTAACAAAAAATATATATTTAATATAAAATATTAACAAAAACAAATTATACTAAACTAACGATATGTGGCCCTGGACCACGAAACCAGTCTTATGTTGCACGGGTATATTTGTAGCAACAGCCAAAAATACATGGATGGGTCAAATTTATTGATTTTTCTCTTATGCCAAAAATCATTAGGATATTAAGTAAAGATCATGTTCCATGAAGACATTTTGTAAATTTCCTACCATAAAAAAAATAAAAACTTAATTTTTAAATGGTAATATGCATTGCTATAAACTTCATTTGGACAACTTTAAAGGAGATTTTCTCAATATTTTGATGTTTTTGCACCATCAGATCCCAGATTTTCAAATAGTTGTATTTCGGCTAAATATTGTCCTATCCTAACAAACCATACATCAATGGAAAGCTTATTTATTTATTCTAAATTTTCAGAAATTTACACCTATGACTGGTTTTGTGGCCCATGGTCACATATACATTAAATACATTAAAAGCAGGGCTGTTAATTTAAAATAAATTTAGTGTGATTATTAAGAAAAGGCGGCAAAATGATAAACAAATACAAAATATAACAGTACTTGCAATGTCAACTATGGGAAAAACTCCCTGCCAAAATCTTCATGGCAGAAAATCTGAAGACGTACCTCAAGACTAAGACACAGGCCGCAACTAGTGTGTACGCTAGCAGAGTCCCAATGGACATGAGATCAACCAGATCTTTCAGATCGAACAGGAAAGCCATCACCGCTGTGGAGAGAAGAGGAGTGTTACTGCAAGAGAATGATTCAGCTGTTGTATTGACTGTAATAATTATAACAAGTTCACAAACAGTAGGAGCAGCAGCATGAATATTAATCCACTACCGTTCAAACATTTGAGGTTGGTAAAATAAAAAGCTCACAGAGGCTGTATTTAATTGATTAAAATACAGTAAAATAACGGTTTTAAATTGCAAATAAGTTTATTTTTTTAAAGCAATCTGTAAAGCTTAAAATATCTGTAATTAAAAATAAAATTGTAATTTTAATATTTAAAACATTTTTTTCTTAAAAAAGCTGTCATTCAGTTGTCTGTTTCACACGATCCTTCAGAAATCATTCTAATATGCTGACTTGCTGCTCAAAAAACATTTATCAATGTTAAAAATTGTATCCACAATATTTTTGTGTGAACTGTAAAATATTTTTTTCAGGATTCTTTGACAAATAAAAAAGCATTTAAAAAATGTATGGCATTCCTTACTGAATAAAACTTAATTTCTTAAAAAAAGAAAAAAAGAAAAAAAAAAGAAAAGAAGTCTTACTGACCCCAGATGTTTGAACAGTACAAAAATAACAACAATAGTAACAATAATCAGTTAAAATCTGTCAAAACCCAAATAATTAAAAATGGTTAATGATGTGTCATATTTAAAAAGAAAACAAACAACACTTCAGATTCTGTGCAGACCGTGTTAGATATCTGACTTTGCATATCCTCTCTCAGCATTGCCACATATCCTGTTAACGGCCCAAACTTAGAAAAACAACATCCTGGACTAGTTGTAATAAAGAAACGCAAGTCTCACTGCCAATGCCTGACATGCAATTAAAAGGTTTTAGGTGTGATTAAAAAGTACAAACTGAAGTGCATTAAGTATAATTATCTCAACACTTATATAAAAAATTACATTTAAATGCTCTCAAAGAGTTTGATGATACATCTATTAAAAGAGACACATGAATCCTGCTATAAACTACAGGTTAATCCATTTCTCCTCTACGTTTACTGGACAGAAGCCTGGCCGCCATGGTGGCGATGATGGGCGTCTTTCTCTCACTGACGCGAGACAGGAAGGTGAAGATCAGACCGTCATTTGCCATGGCAAAGATAATGCGTGGCAGTGGGAACATGGAGCCCAGTAGACTGAACAAGCAGGGGAGGGAGGATGAGTGGATATATGATCGAAATCTGAACGTCAAACATGAGCCCGGTTCACAAAATTGCAGATGTCTCTAGCCTCACCACTAAAGCTGAAGAAGAGCAAAAGCTCCTCAATTGAAACGTAGCTTAATTTATGTAATCATAAACGTAACCAAACTCTATCCCTATGTTGTTTTATTTAGTCTACTGCAATTCTCTGAACATAAAGGCCTGAGTAAAGCCTGTTTGCATAAATAAACATATTCTAAAGCGGTTAAGGGTCAGTTCTCTGGCATTGCTGGCGTTTAGAGGATGAGTTTTCTTCATATTTAGTCATGGTGCAGTTCGAGAGGTTGCTGGATCGCAGTGAGACCTGTAAAGGAGCGAGTCAGTTAGTAGTTTAAATGAGCATCCTCACCTGCCACTATGCCTGAGGTTACAGTAGCAATTATGGGCGTTTTGGATTTTTCACTGATGTTGGCCAAGAACTTGAAGAGCAGCCCGTCTTCAGCCATGGCCCATATTACACGGGGCATTGGGAACATGGAGCCCAACAGACTAGTTAGGGGAGAGAAACAGATTCAAGCCATGCAGTGCAGTTAGCTTGTGCATTTAACATCTACTAAAGCTAATTAGCTTTGTCAGGGAAAAAACAAAACAAAAAAAAAACATTGAGTGTGCCTTTAAAAGTGTCATGAAAAAGCAAAACATTTTTTTGAGATCCTAGAAATATATACTACCATTCAAAAGTTTGAGGTATTTTTTTAAACAAATTCATTCCTTTATTTAACAAGGATGACTGTAAAGACATTTATAGTGTTACAAAACATTTCAATATCGAATAAATGCTGTTCTTTCAAAAACATAAAATCTTACTGACCCCAAACTTTTGAAAAATAGTGCATGTATGTGTTTGCACATGAGTTTAAACAGCATGTAATCAATCAGAGACAATGTATGGACTAAGCCCCGCCCACTTCAGGTCTCCCACTCCATGAAAATAATCATTAGGCGCGTTTTTGCACAAAACTTTGGCGATATTATAGAAATGTCGATAAAAAAATATTGCGAAATAACGTTTCCATTAACCGATGTTATGCGAATAAAACTTAATTTGTTCCTCTCGCGATACGTTTGAAGGGATTTGGACATATTTTGGCTTTATCTAAGCATTAATATCAGGGAAAGCCCCTTATACTTACGAGCAGCTACGTATGAAGTGTTTCTTGGAGTTTATTGTACATTTAAAAATGATCATATGACTTTAAATATGCCATGTGACCTGTAAATGCGAAAAAGCCGTTTCCATTGCAGTTTTGCGAAATATTCCTTTTTCGAATTGCCTGAAAAACCACCTCATGCGAGCGTAAACACTATTTAGCGATATATGGGAGTTTTTGCGAAAATTGACGCTTTTCCATTAGGTGTATTTTCAATTCGCAATTTCAATTTGCGCAATTTGAAGGGTAATGGAAACGCACCTATTATCATTTACTATTTCTATAGTTATTCATTATTGCTTGTGAGACATCACTGAAATATTCGTAACTCATATTAAAATAAAATATAAAAATTTCTTCAAAACACTGCAGCTAAATTAACTTGTACAAAGTTCTACACATCTTTACACAAAAAACAAAAATCGCAATTTTGAGTTTATATCTTGCAGTTCTGACTTTCTTCCTCAGAACTGCATGATACAAACTAGCAATTCTGAAAAATGAAATCAGAAATGCTTGATATAAACATTCAAAATGCTTCATATAAACGCTCAATTGCGAGTTATAAAGTCAAAATTGCGAGATATAAACTCACAATACTTTTTTTTCACAGAATTACGAGTTTAAATATAGAAATTATGACTTAACTGCGAGATATAAGTTCATGACTTCATTTCTCACAATTGCAGGTTTATATCTCACAATTCTGAGGAAAAAATCAGAATTCTGAGAGAAGAATTTTTATTCAGTGGCGGAAAAAGGCTTCCATAACAGGGTCATATCATAGAGAGAGAAAAAAAAACACGTAAAATGCCATAACTTCAATGAGCATTTTGTGCATGTGTATTTGCAGACATTTCCATTTCTAATCGAGTTCTCTGAATTTTGGTGCCGATAATGGCACTGAAACGACATACTGCAGCTTTAAAACAAATAATTCTATGCAAATACACAAACACACACCAAAACTTAGATACCACCTGTGTAGTTCTTACCTGGTGGACAAAGCACAAAGGGAACCGACAGCTACTGCGTACAACGCCCCTTCCCAGCCCACATATTTAAAGGCCACAGGAAGAGGGCTGTTTTTATCTAGCATGTAGTACGGCATCATCATCGTGAGGGCGGCTGATACCCCGAAGTAAGCGACAAAACAGATGAGAAGAGATGCTACAATGCCAGTGGGTATCGCCCTCTGAGGATTCTTCACTTCTTCACCTGAAACATGGAAAAAATCATATTTTTTAGCACATCTGACTTATAAAAATGCCTTCAAATATTACATCCATATAAAATCTGACTTATAGGTTATTTTAATGTGGTATTATTGTTTTGGAATGCATCTCAGTTAGATCAGACTGTAAATACTAACCTGCAGTGGCAATACAATCAAACCCCACAAAAGCGTAGAAACAGGTGGCGGCACCGGACAGGACTCCAGAGAAACCAAATGGCATGAAACCGCCAACACCCAAACTCTCTTCAGACGGCAACGGCTCTGATGTACTGCAAATACAAACAAGCACTAAGCACTACTATATCCCTCAGACAAAGATGGCAATATAAACCATTTCTAGTAGCATTAAAATTTTCCTTTTTCACATTAGGATTTAGATTATCATTAAGATTGTCCTTGTGAAATCTCGTTTGATTTTCATTACTGGTGTAGTATATTTTTTAAAATTTAAATTACTGTAATGCCTTTTTTAATTTTATGCAAAAGGCAGTACTACAAATGCTACAATTTAAATATCAAATTTATTTTACACAGTACAGTAATACAATTAACATGGGGAATTTTGATTACTTTATATGCAATGAAAACAGGCTCTGTTTTAAGTTCAGTTTCTTGTAATGTTTGATCTTGTAATGTTTAATCCTGTCATATTTTCTGGTGAAAATGAGAGACTTCTTTCTGGTGGAGAAACTACTAATGTTATGAATTAAATTTTTTTTTTTTTTTTTTTTTTTTGATATTTTGGTTCATCTTTAATTTGTTTTTATTTCAGTTGTAGTTATTTTGGTGAGTTACACAGCCATTCAAAAGTCTGGGATCAGTAAGATTTTTCATGTTTTTTTAAAGAAGTATTTTCTGCTCATCAAGGCTGAATTTATTTTTAAAAAATAAAGAAAATACAGTAATATTGTGAAATATTATTGCAATTTAAAATAGTGGTTTTCTATTTTAGTATACGTTAAAATAGAATTTATTCCTGTTACGCAAAGCTGAATTTTCAGCACCATTACTCCAGTCTTTAATGTCACATGATCCTTCAGAAATCATTTATTTAAAATAAAAATATTTGGGGTCAGTAAATTGTTTCAAATAATAATAATAAAAAAAAAAAGTGTTAAATTAATAAAAAGTAAAAAGTAAAGACTTATATTATTAGACAAATTTTAATAAATGCCATTCTTTTTAACTTTTATTCATCAAAGAATCCTAAAAAAAAAAAAAAAAAAAAAAAAAAGTATCCAAAAGTTTCCAAAAACAAAAAGGTTTTCTACACTGATAATAAATCAGCATATTAGAATGATTTCTGAAGGATCATGTGACACTGAAGACTAGAGTAATGGCTCAAGAAAATTCAGCTTTTCATCACAAAAATCAATTATATTTAAAAGTACATTAAAATAGAAAACTATTATTTAAATTGCAATAATATTATGTTTTTTTTCTGCATTTTTGTTAAAATAAATGCAACTTTGATGAGCATAAATTTCACCGATTCCTAACATTTGAATAGCAGTGTAACCAATATTTTCAGCTTTATTTCTATAAAAAAAAAAAGATCTTTATTTTTTATTTTAGTTTAGTTTAGTTTACAATAACACTGTGACCACATCTCAAAATCTAATCAAGAGGATAAACTTAGTCCTTGCCCTACATGTTTGCCTTTACGATAATTCATTTGTACCACCCAGATGCACGTCAAAATATGCAAAACATACTTTCCGTTTCTTTGTTTGGCCGTGATCTGTAATAAAATACCCATTTCACAAAATATATCGTGCCTCTATGAACAGCGAAAAAAATTATTTACTTCTCATAATATGTGTGGTTGAGGATTTCATTAGGATCCAGGTTCCAGTTTTTAAGGGTTCCTTTGATCAGGCCTGACACGACCACAAACATCAGCACCACAACATTGACGCAGGTGAACACCTTATTAACCATAGCGGACTCCTTCACCCCAAACGCCAACAAAGCTGCAAAACAAACACAACATAATTATTTGTTGCCTTCCTGAACATAAACAAACTGCAAATTATATTAGCTCAATCTGACTCTCAATGGCTTACCTGTCAGTGTGAGGATGATGACCACAGCAAACATGTCAGGATACTCTGCTAGCACTCCCGGGGCATTCATACTCATGTGTAACCTGCAGAAATTCTCTATACGTTTCCCAATAAGCTCATCAAATGTTGCACTCCAGGCCCGAGCAACACTGGACGTTCCTGAGAGAGGGAACATTACAATTGTGGTCATGCAATATCTTGATATTTGGCATTTAAATGCATTTTATATGCATGATGTGTTAAAATTTTGACAATGCACAGGACTCTTATTTTGACAGCACTGAAATTAGCTTACAGCCTCTGTTTAACAGTTCTAATTAACAAATTATTACACAGATCTTTAAACAACCTTAGTAAACTAAAAGGTATATGAAAGTATTACAGAGTTTGCCTTTTTGTTCATAGACTCTATCCAAGATATCAGCATCGGGAGTCTACGACTACTTGAAATATTCTCACCTATGATGTAAGACAGGATGAGGTTCCAGCCGGTGATAAAGGCCCACAGTTCGCCCACCGTCACGTAGCTGTACAGATACGCAGAGCCCGTTCTGGGAACACGTGCCCCAAACTCGGCGTAACACAGTCCGGCCATGACTGAGGCTAACGCCGCTATCAGAAAGGACAGGACGATGGCCGGACCGGCGTTTTCCCGCGCCACGGCCCCGGCCAGCACATAGACGCCAGCGCCCAACGTGCTGCCCACTCCTAGTGCCACCAGGTCAAAGGTGTTGAGGCATCGGGAAAGCCGAGACTCTTCTGTGCTGCAGTCGACCACCTTCACTCGCAGAAGCTGCTTCCCAAAGCCTTTGAGGTGGGCGAAGGCCATGTTGATTTCTTTACGCACTCAGACACACACACACAAAAGGCTCTTTACTGTAGAACCAATGACCTGGAAAAACAAAAGAAAGAACATAAATTCATAACTAATCTGATAAACAGTTCATTAGAGTTTGCTTCAAGTCATTTTTAGTTTTAATAAGTTAGAATTTTACTTTGTGTTCTATTTTAGTTTAAGCAAGTGTTCCGATTTGATTTTATTACATAGACATATTTCTATTTAGTTTTTGTATATTTTAGTAATCATAATTCAACTAATTATACGGTAACACTTTATAATAAGGTGTCATTTGTTAATATTAGTTAAATGTATTAAACATGAACAAACAATGTACAACACATTACAATATTTATTCATCTTTGTTAATGTTAGTTATTAAAAAATAGTCGTTCATTGTTTATGTTAGTTTACAGTGTATTAACTAATGTTAAACAACTTGTGATTTAAATAATGCATTAAATGCTGGAATTGATAATAGCTAAGATTAATAAATGCTGTAGAAGTATGGTTCATTCTTGGTTCATGTTATCTAATGCAGTAAACTAATGTTAACCAATAAACCTAAGTGTTATCAATTGGTCTTTTTTTTTTGGTAACAGTTTAACTAATAATACTATTTAACAATTATGACCAGTCAAATAGCCAATGGTAAAATGCTGGTGAACAAAAAAAAAATAAAAATAAATAAATAAAAAATAAAATAAAAATTCCCATAAAAATATTATATATTATACCTTTTTTGGTAACAATTATTTATTCATTAATAATTTAACAGTTATGACCAGTCAATAGCCAATGGTAAAATGTTCTTCTGTTTTGTCTAATAATAGTAATACTAATAATAATAATAACAACAACAATAATAATTAATAAATACATTAAAACATGGGGGGGGGGGGATGAAAAATATTAAACCTTTTTTTTTTTTTTTTGGTAATATTTAATTAATTATTTATTTAACAGTTATGACCAGTCAATAGCCAACGGTAAAATGCTCTTCTGTTTTGTCTAATAATAACAATAACAACAATAACAACAACAATTACTAAATAAATAGATAAATAAATAAAAACATAGGAGGAAAAGAAAAATATTCAACCTTTTTTTTTTTTTGGTAACATTTAATTAATTAATTAATAATTTAACAGTTGTGAGCAGTCAATAGCCAATGGTAAAATGCTCCTCTATTTTGTCTAAAACATTTTTTTTTTAACTAAATAAAAATAAATAAATACATAATAAAAAAAATATTGAAAAAAAGAAAAATAATGGTAACACTTTACAGTAAGATGTAATTTGTTTTTAATACATTAATTACAGTATTTATTAATCTTCGTTAATGTTAGTTAATGAAAATACAGTTGTTCATTGTTTATTCATGTTCACAGTGCATTAACTAATGTTAAAAAACACAACTTGTGATTTTAATAATGCATTAGTAAATGCTGAAAGTGATGAACCTTATCATAAAGTGTTGTTGTTATTTTTCTTCTTTCAGGTTTTTTTCCCTCTATTTTTTTTTAAAGTTGACTTTTAATAGTGTTTTTACATGCATTTACAAATATGTTTTATTATTATTATTATTATTATTATTATTATTATTATTTTACAGCAACAGTGATCAAAAAGAAGAAAAAATGAAAAGGTTGTACAATTACATAACCAATATTATTATAATATAATATCATATTGTATATTGAAATATTATACAAGTGCTTTTTGCAGTAGACAATCCACGCACATGATACTGTATGTCACGCAAAGTCTTGCATTACATGCGTGTTGAGTGTTTACATGCGCAATCTTGCAATGTGTATTGTTAAAGCTATATTAAAGCGCCTTAAACGGTGTTCGAAAAATTTTGATTTGCATAAATGCTGTTGCACAGAAATAGAAAGAAAAATACTATAATACTATACTTAACATTATATTTTTTTCATAACCATTTTCAAAATATATAATACTAAATATTAAATAGAAATTCAAAGTTGCTAAGTAACTGTACACTGTGTGCAGAATTATTAGGCATGTTGATATTCTGGTCATATTTTTTTTCCAAACACATTTTACCAATTCCAAACCACATCAGTCTTAAT
>JAHKKF010534263.1:0-11225 GCA_019740295.1 Labeo calbasu
AGTTTTAAGTCATTTCTGTTTCAGTTTTATTTTAGTACAAGTAAACTAAATTCATTATTTATTAATACAATTTTTTTTTAATAAATATTAATTAAAAAAAATCTGAACATTTAAGTATTTTGAAGTGGTTGTAGAAAATATCTACACGGTAAATTCTAGTACTAACCAAAACAACAACCTATAATTAGCTGGTCTGATAATCTCAAATATTGGCTGATCAATTAATCCACTATTATTTTAGTGTCATTGCAACACTATCACACACATTTTTTTTCTAACAAAAAAAAAGACATATCTGTATTTATCTATATAGTATTTAGTCATTTGTTTCAATTTGATTTATTTTAGTTCGTCAAGCTAAACTAAATTAAAATGATAACTTTTTTAAACAATTTTTTAACTAACTATAACCACACATTTACCTGAATGACTTACCAGTGTATAAACTCTTGAATATAGTCAGTCTGAAAGGGACAGTTCACTCATTATCTACTCAAACTCGTGTTGTTCCAAATCTGTATGCCCTTCCATTTTCCCATCCAACACAATAGAGCATTCACTCATTGTATAGAGTCAAATTACACCAGAAGTAAAATAAAAGGTTATTAAGGCTTAAAAGAGTGAACATTTTAGTAAACGATTCCTTTAAATGTAAAAACATTCACATTTTAATACCGCTACTGCGGCACCTGTTCAGATGCGCCACTTTTATGATACTTTTAGTGTGATTTGTTTACGTTTTGAAGCTTTACAACCTCAGTTCCCGTCCGTTTTAAGTACATGAAATAATATCCACGATTTACCTAGTAATCTTTCGTTTCATGTTTCAGAGAAATGAGTCATTAATACGGGCTTGGAACAACATCAGGGTGAATAAACACATTTTTGTCTTAACTGCTCCTTTGAAGGTCGTCCCAGCTGACACACACAACGTTCCTTTATTGTTTGGTTATTCTGAGAACCAATTTCCAACGTTCTCAGAACGTTCTCTTTTTAGAATTTCACCTTTAACAGTAAACTAGCAGTGCGTTTAGTATGTAAATCTTTCACCCTGACTCTCATCAGCACCCACACTTCTTACCTCCCCGCCGTGGCCGTCAAAAATGGCAAAGATTGAAGGGTGGCTCCTGTTCACCAGGTCGGTAAGCACCTCAAAGCGGTCCTCCATGTGGTCTCTCCGGCCCTGTATCGAGTACACCGCTACATTGTTGTTCTTGAACTCCCACGTCTTGGAGAACTCTGCGTCCAGCACGTCCAGACCGCCGAGTCTGTCGTTCATCATCATCTCGGCCACTTTTCCCTTCACCATCTTCACGGCATCCCGGCTGGACTTGACGATGGTTTTCACCTCGTCCGTGTGGAAAAAATAACTCCAAAGGGCCAAGCTTATACATAACAGAAACAAGGTCTCTGGCCTGAGCAAGAAATAACGCATGATGCGACCCAAAAGAGACAAAAGCGTCATTGTGTCTCCTATCATCACACGCTCAAGACTGCACCCGGGGACTGAAGTATGGGCTTCAAATTACTTCATTAGACCGATATTAAAGCCCATCTGCAGCCCGACACCCGCTGAAAGCCCGAACACAACGACGCAAACGCTCGAATGGCCGGTGGCTATATTATAAGCTGCAGATGAAGCAAGATCCCGGTGCTTTCAGCTGCAGTCTGGCTCTGGTGCCCTACCGACGGGCTGCATATAACCGCACAGATCCCATTACCCCCAGCGAGAGCGAATCCATTCCCTCCTAGAAAGCCATCTGTGCCGCTAGTTAGCGTTTTCGACGAGTCTCTGCTTAAAACGGACTGTTATTTGCTCGTTCACACGCCCCACGGACAGTTTTAACGCACTTTACACCGCTAATTCGTCGATGCACATGCTGCTGCTGTTGCCGCCGCTGACTGTCTTCCTCAGCGCGCTGCGTGACTGACTGCAGCGCCGGGTGGAACCGTGAAAATAGACACCAAAAACACTATAGAAATGACATCATATCGGCCAGCTAGCATGAGAAGCCTACGTCAGACTACATTTCAGCAAACAGATTTTTTTGTACTACAGATGCCGCAACGTGACGTACCAATCGATGAATCTGAAAGGGCGTGACGTCATGCGTAGCTGTCCTCACAAGAAAAACAGAGCGCCACGCTGTTGCCGCTGGATGCAGATTTTTGGGGTTTAACTTGTACCTTGTACCTTGGTTTTATTGGGTAAATTTCATGTTATAATATCAGTGTTGTCGAATAAAACCAATTAGTTAGTCGGTAAATCAATTTCAGTATGTTTAGAACATTTAGTATTTGTTTTTCATTGCGTTTGTCTGACTATAGCAGACAATTGTTTACCTATATTCCTTTCATTTAGACAGTTCCATGTTTTGTATATTTTTATAGGAATTTTTACATAAGTTCACTTTGAGAATGAAAATTTCCTGATAATTTACTAACATGTCATCCAAGATGTTTATGTCTTTCTTCAGTCGAAAAGAAATTAAGGTTTGAGGAAAATATTCCAGGATTTTTCTCCATATAGTGGACTTCAACGGGGATCAGCAGGTTGAAGGTCCAAACTGCAGTTTCAATGCAGCTTCAAAGGGCTCTACACGATCCCAGTCGAGGAATAAGAATCTTATCTAGTAAAACGATTGCTCATTTTCTAAGAAAAATACAAATCCATATAGTTTTTAACCACAAATGCACTAGTCACATTGGAAAAGTCACACATTGCGTAGGTGGAAGTACCGACCCAAATGTGCAAAGAAAGTCAAACGGCTTTTACACAAACAGGTAAAACAACGTTGTCAGGCGATTTTGAAGTTGGAGGAGAAAATGAGATGAAGTTTTTCGCCCTACTTTTTTGAACCAAAGTACACAAAGAACTAACCGTGCGTGACCTTTCCAACGTGATTACGCAATGCATGAAGACATGCATGCTAGTACAAGATGAGCTTTTGTGGTTAGAAATTATAATTTTTGTTTTTTTAAGGAAACGACAGATTGTTTCGCTAGACCCTTATTGTTAAACGGGCATCGTGTAGAGCGCTTTGAAGCACTGAAATTGCAGTTTGGACCTTTAACCCATTGGCCACCATTGAAGTCCACTATATGGAGAAAATTCCTGGAATGTTTTCCTCAAAAACCTTAATTTCTTTGTGACTGAAGAAATAAAGACATGAACATCTTGTATGACATGACGGTGAGTAAATTATCAGGAAATTGTGGAAGTGAACTTCTCCTTTAATACGGTTGTCTGTTGTTTATGTTAAGTTACATAAAATATACATAAAATATCTTGTGAAATGGCATCCTGAAGCAACCAATCCAAAAGCAGCACAAACAAATTTGATAACATTTGTTTTGGAAGAATATTTAGGTAGTCTACATAAAATGTCAGGCATGCAGCTATCCGTAGCATTCTATAGTTCACCTAAAAGCAGTTTTAAAGGAGAAGTTCACTTCCAAAACAAAGACTCACATATAATGTACTCACGGAGAGCAAGGCAAGATGAGCGTTTGAGGTTAAAAAGTATATAAATTGTATTATTTTTATGAAAATAACCAATCGTTTCGCTAGATAAGACCATTCTTTCTCGGCTGGGATCGTTAACAAGGAAGTTCAAAATCGGGGCACCATACCAGTCTATTATATGGAGAAAAATACTGAAATGTTTTCCTCAAAAAACATAATTTCTTTATGACTGAAGAAAGAAAGACATGAACATCTTGGAGTACATTATATGTAAATCCTTGTTTTGGAAGTGGACTTCTCCTTTAAACTATTTTTTTCATAGTGTTTGCAGTACTTTTCCACACTGTAGAACCATTTAAAATGAACAAGCAAAGGCAAATACGTTGTCATGAGCAAAACTGTGCTGAAACCATTTGTACATAATCTTCTACATGCATTCTACATTAATCATATATATTGTTTATTAAAAGAATAATATATAAATGTTGAAATGTGAGTGTCATATAATGCACCAGGCTCTCAATCATTAATGCATTGCATTGATTAAATGTTTTGAAAGTACAAAACCAAGCATTTAAATATCATCTTATTAAGATATTATTTGAAGGTACAGCAAACGATATTTATATGTATTTTACGTAAGTAATCTAAAGATGTAAGAATTTCACCTTACTGTTTTGTAAATAGACAAATAACATTGCACCAATTTTCATATTTTTGTGAGCATCATTTTCTCTTATACTACAGTGGTTCTCAACTCCAGTCCTCAAGGCCCACTGCTCTGCACATTTTGTATGTTTCTGAATCTGACACACTCAGTTCAGTTCATGGATCTTTCTCCTAAAGAGCTGATGATCTGAATCATGTGCGTTAAATGAGGGAGACATACAAAATGTGCAGAGCAGCGGGCCTTGAGGACTGGAGTTGAGAACCATACTATATTGTTATTGTTATACTATATATACTATAGCCATAAAAGTCTAATGTATCCAAATGTTTTCTTAGTTCTTTTATATTTTGTCTCAGGTTCAATAAACTGCATTAAAAAACAGATTTGTTTTGAATATTGCTTCATGGTAGGCTTTACATGGTTAAAATACATGTCAACCACCCATTTAAAACTATTATGTGAATTTAAACATCTTGCCTTTTGCAAAATGCAATATACTGAAGACCCTTAATGGTTTAAACGAGTAATTTTACTTCATGCCCAGACATGGCGTTGCATAGGCTTGTCAAGAGAGAAGGATCCATTTAGGGACGCCACAAGTAAACACACTACCAGTAATGGATAAACTGATGCAAAACCGCGCTGCAGAAAAGTGCTTACCATACTGTTAGCTTTCCAGAGGCTGAATAATGGATGCATATCTTATTGATTTCATTTTCATCACAGAAGTCCAATGGGATTTATTTTTGTGGTGCTCCAGTACTGGAAGCTTAGTGAGCTGTAGAGAAATGGATCTGTTGGTTTGACTAATGGTTTCCATTTTGCCTACCTGGCAACAAGGGCATGTCATTTAGCGCAGGGCATTCGAGCCTCTGAAGCTAATGCATGTGGCCTGTGTAGCAGCAGCGAGAGGGTGGCTATCACAGGCTCAGGTAACACCCCACAACATCCCCCCACACCTCTCATCTCCTACTCCCAATGGTGCCCTTGTGTCCACAGAAACAGTGCTAGACGAGTCTAATGGGCACTGTAAGTGGAGAGGGTAATGCCTGCTAAAACATGCTGCTGTTTGTTTTAGTGCTGCTTGCTAGGGAATGCATCGCTGTTAGTACTGTTCATAGTTAAGAGTTGGAGATTTTTACCACACCTTTATATCTAGTATTCCATTTCGGTGCATACTGTAACTCCTCTTTCATCATGTTGTGATAGAACATGATTGATATGACTGATATATACACATATATATAGGCCCTATACAGTGCCTTGCAAAAGTATCCATACCCCTTTTTATGTTGCAGCCTTATGTTAAACTGCTTTAAAATACTTGTTTTTCCCCACATCAATCTACACTCCAAACACACATGACAGATTTGTGACAACTTTGCATATTTATTAAAAATAAATCACCGAAATAAGTATATTGCATAAGTATTCATACCCTTTTCCGGGACACTGAAATTTAGCTTAGGAGCTAAATCATATCGCTTGTAGATGTTACTACACTTTGAGTGGAGATAACCTGTACTTTCAAAAGGCACTTTATGTATATATATTATTCAACATAATAATAATAAATGTTTTTCGAGCAGCAAATCAGAATATTGGAATGATTTCTGAAGGATCATGTGACTGGAGTAATGTTGCTAAAAATTCAGCTTTAAAATCTCAAGAATAAATTACATTTTAAAATTATTCAAATAGAAAACAGTCATTTTAAATAGTAAAAAAAATTCATAATTGTACTGTTTTTGCATAGTCTTCTTTAATAAACATTAAAAATCTTACTGTTCAAAAACTTTTGACTGGTAGTGTATACTATAGCATCACAACGCTCTAGTATTGTGGTGGCAGCAAGTTTCTCCAGATAATATAGGTTTAGGTAATATGGAGGTTGTTCAAGATGTATGGCCAGTTTAAGATGTCATAACCTCTGTCTGAACACTACTGATCTGACAAACACTGGAGGTGTAATTTAAGCGCGTTTTCCTTGAGTGATGTCATTGCACCGCTGGGAGACATCATATCACACCCTGAGGTATGAGATGAACATCTCAACTCTGGGGTTACTCTGGTCAGTAACCCCCTGAGATATAAAAGTCACCAGTGCTGGATTTCCTGAAGGAGTGCTGCAGAAAGACTGCCATGACTTTGTTTCATGGGCCAACGTCTCATTTGCTTTGATTATTTAACTTCCCTTTGAGCTTCGGCCAAATGGACCAGTTACACAGAATTCAGGCCACATTTCTGTAGAAGGCCCCGGGTTTCTTTCGTTCAAATTTTGTACATTTATATTGTTAGGAAGTAGACTGTGTGTCTGATGGAAGGGTTTGAAGGCGTCTAGGATACACGACCATTCACCCCCCAAGTGTTAGTGTTTTCTCCGCTGAGACTGTTTAAAAATCCCCCAAAAGTCTCTGATTCTCTTTGATCCTTGGGAAAATCATGACTTATCAACCTTTGTTTAACATCGTGCAGCATGCAATTTTGCTTCTGAAACTTTGTAAATAGCTGCAGTGTGCATGGACTGATACCAATAGTTAAACATATATATACTTATATATATGTTACAAAAAAAGCTATTTCAAGTAAATCATGTTCTATTAGAACGATTTCTGAAGGATCATGAGACTCTGAAGACTGGAGTAATGATGCCGAAAATTCAGCTTTGCTTCATAAAAATAAATTTAAAAAAATATATTCAAATAGAGAACAGTTATTTTAAATTGTAATAATATTTCACAATAACTAATAAATGAAACCTTGGAGAGCATAAGAAACTTCTTTCAAAGACAATAAAAAAGTTATACCAATCCCAAACGTTTGAACAGTATTGTTTGATCTAATTTTTTTCATTCATGATACTCTCATATAGTGGCCCAAAAACATTTTAGCCACATAAGTCGCACCTAAAATGTATTAATTTTAGTGCTGTCAAACGATTAATTGTGATCGATCACATCCAAAAAAAAAAAAGTTTTTGTTTGCATAAATCTTTGCATGTAGGTGTGTAGTGTATATTTATTATGTATATATAAATACATACACATAGAGTATATATTTTGAAAGTATTTACATGTATAAGTTTGTATTCATATAACTTATATTATGTAAAAATATATTTAATATATAAAAACAACATTTTTTATTAAGTACATGTATATGTGTGTATTTTTCATGTATATGTGTGTATTTATATATACATAATACATTTACTAATTTCTCACACATTATGTAAACAAAAACTTATTTTGGATGCGATTAATCGTGATTAATCGATTTGACAGCATTAAATAATCTTATTGTATTAAATACAATACATCAATTGTCAAATTCTCAGAACTAACTTTTCTGAGCTATTTTTTTTAACAACTATTGAATTTTAGTGGATACAAAATGTTCCAGAAAAGTTCATTGAAAAGTAAGACTGGACGATTAATCAAAAAGTAATCAAAACCGGAATTTAGAAAACCTCTAAACGTAATTTTCCATTGTTGGCCATTTCGTTTTTTAAATCCTGTTAATACTTTCTCAGTTAAAACATTCTACCGTGTGTGTAGTCGTCATCATATAGACGTGTACAACCGTTGCACACACTTTTGCAGCACCTTGCACGTGAGTGGCACATTTAAGACGCCGTTTCAAGTTAACAGAATTTATACTTTTACCTGCAGTGTCGCTTATTAAAGGAGAAGTCCACTTCCAAAACAACAATTTACAAATACTTTACTCACCCCCTTGTCATCCAAGATGTTCATGTCTTTCTGTCTTCAGTTGTAAAGAAATTATGTTTTTTGAGGAAAGCATTTCAGGATTTTTCTTCATATAATGGACTTCAATTGTGCCCCCGATTTTGAGCTTCCAAAATGCAGTTTAAATGCAGCTTCAAAGGGCTCAAATCGATCCCAGCCAAGGAAGAAGGGTCTTATCTAGCGAAACGATCTGTAATTTTTTTTTCGAAAAATAAAAATTTGTATACTTTTAAAACACAAAACCACGGGTCGTTCTTGAACGATTCGTTCATTTTGAACGGATTTTTAATGTGACTCGCGAAGAACGAGTCGTCTCGGGGAGTGATTCGTTCAGTCGCGCATGCACAACATCCTATTAGGTTCTGTACTGGTAATAGTTCACCTGTTTCGAGTCTTCGGGTTTTTCGAGTCGTTCGTTCATCTTATGGGGCTGTCACGTGATGCTGATTTTGCTAAAATGAACGAAATGACTCGAAAAAAGGTTTGTTCATTTTGCTGAATGAGACTCAAAGATCCGAGTCGGTAAAATGATCCGAACTTCCCATCACTACTACGAATCATGTCTAAGTTCATCGTCTGTGTACTCCGGCTAAAAATGGTGGAGAAGAGCGAAAAACTCCATCTTATTTTCTCCTACAACTGCAGAATCGTTCGACACGTTGTACCTTTTTGTTTGTAAACAGCGTTTGACTTACTTGCACTTTCTTAGTCTTTGCGCGTTCGCTTTGTAAACACTGGGTCTGTGGCTCTACCTACGTTCGGCGTGGCCTTTCGACATGATTCAATAGTACGTAGTGTCGTGAATGCGCGTGCCAGAACCTGTGCTACACAAGCTTTTGTGCTTAAAAAGTATACACATTTTTATTTTCCGAAAAAAATGACAGATCGTTTAGCTAGATAAGACCCTTCTTCCTCGGCTGGGATCGTTTAGAGCCATTTGAAGTTGCATTTAAACTACATTTTGGAAGTTCAAAATCGGGAGCACAACTGAAGTCCATTATATGAAGAAAAAAACATAATTTCTTTACGACTGAAGACAGAAAGACATGAGTAAATTATTTGTGAATTGTTGCTCTGAAAGTGGACTTCTCCTTTAATATCAGTTCCAAAACAGTGAACCAATCAGAAGACCACGGAGGCGGGGCAAGCACTGCAAGCTTTTGTTTACAGCAGCAGGTTGGCATTGTAACTTTTGTATTTGACAGCAACATGGCGGAGTAGGCATTCTGGACTGTGATTTTGTTTTAAACCATTTTTTAAACCATTTCACATACAATTAGTCAAGATTTTAATTTTAGGTCATATCGTCCTACCCTGAAAAATATGCTGTCTTTCTGTACACTGTCAGGAAAAAAATGTCTAAAAATTTTACTTTTTAGGTGTACAACAGCTTTTTCATTATGCCAATATCCCTACACAGACAACTCTGCATCTTTTTCACCTTTAAAAGTTGCAAATGAATACCTTAGAGTTGTAATATGTACCCTTAGGGTACTACTAAGAAGCTTTTAGAGGTAAATAAGTACAAAGATATCCCTTAAAGGCCACTGACACAGTGACACGCTGTTGTACACCTAAAGATTCAATGTTTGCACCATTTCCTTAATTCCTGTTCATTCATAGTCATATGAAAAATGAATGAACAGGACACATAGACAGGTGCACTTTAATTGCCCTTCTATGTGATATAACACAAGGGAAACAGATGCATGAGAATAAGAAGGACTGATATGTTAACTTTCTAAAGCCATCTCATTAGGCTTCTCCTCAGGTATCAAATCCTCAGGCCTGTGCCAAGTGTATGTCACCTGCCCATGCAGCAGAAAACACTCTCATTGGCTGGACTAAGGGGCGACGGGGAGGCACAGGTAGTTAAAAGGTAGTAATCTGGATGCAGTCTTCTCTTGGAGAAGAGAACGGAGTGGCGGCACGCAAGTCAACCACTAGGTAAGTATTTGCAGTATTTTTTTCTTCCCAAAATGTACAGATCTAGTTTATCAGCATCCATTTGGTTTGGTTTGGTTGCTGTTTGTGTGCAGCTACTTGTACAATGCCCAATATTGTCCACCCGGTCATCCTGCTGATGGCCTTGCTGGTGGTAACAGCAGGGAATCAAGCATCGCTTCCCAAGACTACACAGTGGCCACGACTGAAACCCACTAAGAAGCCTCCGCCTCGAGACGAAGGGGGTCCTCAGCAGCCGCCCGGCCGCTTGGGGTCCCATCCAGTCACCACCACTGTGAGCTCCACCGCCAGCGCTATCACAGAGGAAATCACAGAATCTCTGATGGACGCTTATTCTACTTCCTCCACCGACAGCACCACCTACTCCAGTGATGCTTATTCTGCTGACTACCACACAGAAGCCATGGTTCCTCCTGGGGTTGGACCTGGGAACTATACGTTAGACTACAACGAGTGCTTTTTCAACTTTTGTGAGTGCTGTCCCCCAGAGAGAGGTCCTCCAGGACCGGTGGGTGAAAAGGGATTGCCAGGTAAGAGGACGAGTGGTAGTTGCCTACTTGATATATATCCTAATCAAATGCTAAATTAAACTTTGCCCTTTATTTGTCATCCTGCAAGGTATTCCAGGGGAAAAGGGGGAAATGGGACCTCCTGGACCTCCAGGTCAGGATGGACTCACTGGAGCTCCAGGGCCTCATGGAGGAAAAGGTCTGTATGGTAATGTCATGTACTTGTGTTCGCAAGAAATGACTGAAACGGTTCAATAAGCAAGAAGCTTATGTTGAGTAAATTACGTTTTAGACACAATATTGCCAGTTACCTGAATGTAAAAAATGAAAATGAAGCCAAAACTGAATCAACAGTCTGGTTAAGCATGGTTCCTTTATGAATTAGTGTTTTTGAACAAACTGGTTGAGTGAACCATTCAATGACTTACTTAAAATATATTCACTTGCAGGGCTACAACGATTTCTTGATTCTATTTGAGTAGAAGGGGGAGAAAAGGGGGGGGGGGGGGGTAATGTCCACAAGCCAGGATTCAAACTCAAAAACCCAAAGCGCTATTGCGCTATGTGCTGGTGTGCTGCCCATGAGGCTATTGGTGCTGACAAATATTCGATTTTATAAAAGTTCTCGATTGCATTTTTCCTGTGTCAAGTAATCTGCAAAATACTGGAGATGGTGCATTCCACATATTAAACCAGTTTCAAAATCATAATAAAGCATAATGCATAATAAATTCACAAACACTACGATTCAATTAAGTCAATATATGCGTTTAATATATGCGCTTAAATTATTGACGCGTCTCAAACTCTGTATGTTTTTGTGAGTTTGGGTTTAACATAACCTTCATCTGGTAACACAACATGCG
>JAHKKF010534266.1:2347-14843 GCA_019740295.1 Labeo calbasu
GCCAAGTGTGAACGTAGCCTTAGGATGCAGATGTAGATTTATGTTTATTATCAAAATCAGTAATATCTGTAAAAATTGTAGCAACCTCATTTTTATATAGTGAAATGTAATTATTCTGACTGTTTGTGTTTTTTTCTTTTAATTAACCATTGCTCATCTAGGTAATTGTATGAAAAACAGTAGTCTAAAAACATTTAGTACAAAAGCAAAAACACTATGGCTTAATAAAAAAAAAACTGCAATTATATTCCATTATCCCTCCTTCAATGCATTTAATACATGTCTACATTAACAGTCCAATAAAATTCCACACAAATATAACATTTCTGACACAATACCACTGTGCAGTTAGTGCTACTACAGTAAATCTAAGGTAAATGATAGCGATTTGTAGATTTAAAAAGTCTTCTGACTGTATTGTTGCGCACAGTGTTTCTCCTGTTTGTCAGCGCTGTTTCATCTGGCTTTAAACTGAGTCATTTGTGTTTTTCACTGAATTCAAGCGCTTCACATTGGACCTCACAACGCTGTTTAGTGAACGCATCACCTCTAGTAAGTTTGTGCCACGCCGCCGTTTGAACTTTGATCTGAGTGGATAAACGGTCCGAGTGGTGCGCTTTAAATGACTAGCGCTCTTTCGTTCCACCTTTACCGCATAAACATTATATTGAACTCTTGTTTTCGTTTATCGAGGAAGTTTATATCGTGCAATAATTATTGTTAAGGATTTATCGCCCAGCTGTACTTGTAAGTAAACACAGAGCAAAGATTTTTATTCACAATTTGTAAAATCAGAAATGCTTGCTTTTGGACTGAGATTTCAGAGATTATTGCTGAAAGACAATAAAAAGATGACTTACAACACCAGTAAGGTGAAGTGCAGTTTGGCTTGATTAAAGAGTGACATGTGAAGATCTGGCTTCTCATAAGTCCCTCACAACCTTCTTATGCCAAAACTAGTCAGGTCTGTAAACGGAAGGCCTCTGACTTCTTGCTATGAAGCTGTTTTTCTCTGTCCTGATATCATCACGGAAATTGTGTCTGCAAATGCCATTCAATAGAAGTACAGGTGGTATCTAGTCTGATGTATCAGTCTTGCTCTGATGAAAACAGTGAGAGAATATCCGTTTATTGTGAGGCTCCCAACGAAATTAAAGGGATAGTTCACCCAAAAATAAAGATTCTGTTATGAATTACTTACCATCATGTCTTTCCAAACCCGTAAGACCTTTGTTCATCTTTGGAACACAGATATTCTTGTGATACTCTTGTGAATGCATGTTGAGTGACTTTATTGGTTGAAAAAATTAGTTATTTTTGTTGTCTTTGAGCACAAGAGGTATTTTTGTTGCTTCATAAATTACAGTTGAACCACCGATGTCACATGGACTATTTTAACAATGTCCTTAGGCAAGTTCACAGCAAGTTCCATAGCTGTCTATGCAAGCTCTCGAATTTCATCAAAAATATCTTAATTTGTGTTCCAAAGATGAATGAAGGTCTTACAGTTTGGAATGACGTGAGGGTGAGTAATTAATGACAGACTTTTTGTTTTTGGGTGAACTAACCCTTTAACATCTTTTGAGAAATATGTTAAATATCTTTTTTTAACTAAACAGTTGCCAACTAAGCCTTACGTTCTATCAATATAACAGTATGGTTCAAATATTGTCAAATAAACAGCTGTTTATTAAATGGATGGCTGTTTTGTAGCCTGTGCGTTTGCGAGATGACGAGGTCACACAGTTGGAGCAGCAGCTGCAGAACAGCTACGGTCCTCCCAGTCAACCATCACAGGAACTGCCCAGAAACTGCTTTCTGTTTCAGAAAAGAGTTTTTGGTGAGTTTGAACATTTTACATTTGTATTTCTGTTATCACAGACTAGTTTTCAGTTTCACATTCAAATTATTTTTGTCTCCTCCTTCCTTGTGCTCTCAGACGATAGGCCTTTGACTTCAGCAGACCAGCAGTGGTTTGCTGGTAATGTGGGACGGGATTGGAAACGAGTGGGACGGGCTTTACAAAAGAACTGCCGTGCCCTGAAAGGCCCTGCTATCGACAATCTCGCTTATGAGTATGAGAGGGAAGGGCTTTATGAACAGGCCTATCAACTGCTTGGACGTTTCATCCAATCAGAGGGCAGGAGTGCTAAACTGAGCCGTCTTATCAGTGCACTAGAGGAGACAAAACTGACCAGCATGGCAGAGATCATGTTGGGCATCCAGCCACGAGATTGAGACTGTACGAGAATGAATGAGTGACGTATGTGTGTGTTCTTTTTGTACATGTGTGACTGGTTCCAAGATATATAGCTACCTTTTAAGAGTGTCTGTTCTCATTTTTGTGATTTTTTTTTTTTTTTTTCTCCTCCATCATGACTTTATGATGTCTCTGTTTCTTACTTGAAATTTCACAATCACCTGTCATCTGCCCAAAATTAAATCAATTTTAAAATAAAGAGTTTTTCATGCATATTTCATGCATAACTCAAGATTTGTCCTCCACATTGTCCTGTCTGCGTTTTATCAGACATCGCATAGTCGTTACGTGCGTAAGAGCAGCAAACTGTAGATGCTAAAAACAGCATCACTTTAACTTCCAGAACTTGAGTGCGTCTTGAAACAGTGAGTTGCCCTCTGGTGTTGCCCTCCTGTGTTATTGTTAGAAGGCACTTAGTTTAGCAGGACCACTGCTACAGCACAGCTAATATGGATTGACTCTTAATCGGCACATTACATGAAATCACTCATACGTTAAAGACAACTGGAAATACAGAGCTTGACACCACTTTAAAAATTAAATTGTGAGGACCAAATTCCTGTTATGCATATTAAGGATATTACTGAACTATAGATTACTTTCATAATAATGTTTCTAAATAAACTGCTTTCTAGTCCAAAAGCATGCTTAATCTGATTATAAAACCGGTCCACTGAGTATAGGTCACCTATATTGATCTAATTTTTTTAAGAGACTGGAAAGGATAAATATGACATGAGGCAGTATTAAAGAACCCTAGCTAAATGTATTGCAGTTAGAAATTCAATCCTGAAATCAATATTCGGAAGTTCTATATATAAACACCAACCCACGTACCGGTAGCATATTACTACTTTTTCTGATAAGCTGCAACATTTGGAGAAATGATTGAGGATTTCCTGTTTTGTTTTGTTTTGTTTTTTTCTTCATTCTGACGTTCTTGATCTGAGAAAAAGGTGTGGGGAAATGAATTAGTCAAATAATCAGTTGAAAAAAAAAACTGGAAAAATGAAAAAAGTCAACATCTGGATCTGATTGTGTTCTAATACGCTATGAGATGCTATTATTCTTAGAAATTAATTTTAGCTTAATGGTATCTATTGAGGGCGGTCAGATTAATGAAATGGATGAGGCCTTTCTCCATTAAAGCATTACGCAGACCTGCCATTAAAGTATTACATGGTTAAGAGATCACATTCATTTTAGTTATGGGGATTTAGAAGCTCCTAGTCGTTTTCTAGAGTGAAATCTAACATTTTCATTTATGAAAAACCTGGTGATTAAATATCAGAAAAAAATTACACAACAGTTCCGTTGTTACCTGTCCGGTGACATGCTTTGCTAACCGTTTCATTCACGACTTTATTTCGCAAGAAATGTGAGATTTCCTCGATTTGAGTTCGCTTAAAATATAAATGTAACTCGCATATGATTATGTAATGATATTTCAACATACTTGTGACGTTATATGGAGGAGGGTCTCTGATTTTGTCTCCACCCTGGTAATAAAGATAAAAGCATGTTAAGCAGGCTATGTGGCTCGATATTGCTCTTATCTTAGTAAAGTAATCCATCAGAGTGACCTGTGTGTCTGTCACTGGTGTGTTCAGAAAGTTAGGGCTGGGCTTGGCATGAAATCAAAGCTGAAGTTATGTATTACATTTTCCCCTCCCCTTGGTCACATTTCAAAGAATCAGTCAGATATTTATCTTTACCTAGAAGTCTATGCATTTATTTAATTGTATAACAAACATTCACAATATTCTTCTATGTCTATGCAAACAATGACATTCTGACCGACAACAGAAAGCCAGAAGAATAACACCAAGTGTGAAACGATGCATGCGTGTGCATGCATTTATTTTAAATTCTTCCATGATGACGTCCTAAGATCTCCAGAGATTTACACTAGATATTAAAAACTCACTCAGTGATCTCCTTTTTTAAAGCATCTCACTCATATAAGTTGCTGAAGCATAAAGTCTTAAAGCATTATTATATGTTGCTATCTAAAATCCAGCAGCAGAACATCTGGCTCGTATGCCAGCGGTTAGGCATTAGAGAAATCCACAGGAATCTTTTAGAGCTGTAAGAATGAGAGGGTGTGGGGGAGAATATTTCTGTTATATATTAGTATATCTGCGCTCCATCATTGTAAATGCTTTTTTTTTTAAACCCCTGCTAATGTTAAAGATGTTCATGTAACTTGGCTGGTAGAGCATGGCACTTGCAATATCAGAATCAGGACTTTGATTTTTAAGGGACACGCATAATTACATGTTTACCTTAAATGCCCTTTAAGCTGTCAAGCATCTTTCAGTTGCATAAATATGAATGTAATCTTCAAAACTTGATTAGATGAAAAACAGTAAATAAAATGGAGACATTTTTGAATGTTTTATGCACACACAAGCACGAGCACGAGTATATTTCTAGCAATAGCCAAATAGTACATTTTATGGATCAAATTATTTATTTTTCTTTTATGACAAAAATCATTTGGATATTAAGTAAAGATCATGTTCCATGAAGATACTTTGTAAATTTCCTCCCTTAAATATATTAAAACTTGCTTTTTGATTAGTGATATGCATTGCTAAGAACTTTATTTGGACAACTTTAAAGGCGATTTTCTCCATATTTTGATTTTTTTTACACCCTCAGATTCCAGATTTTCAAATAGTTGTATTTTGGCCAGACATTGTCCTGTTCTAAAAAAATATATATATTTATTCCGCTTTCAGATTGTGTACAAATCTCAGTTTCAAAAAACTGCCCGTTATGACTGGTTTTGTGGTCCTGGGTGACATAATATACTGCGCAAAAGTTTTAGGCCAGTAGTATTGCAGGTAGGTTTCTAGAAGCATCTTGGAGACATTGCCACAGTTCTTCCACAGTTTGTTCTGTTTCTTCATGTTGTCAGACTCCTTGTGCAAACAAAGATCTCACTGGATTATTACAGTTAATGGCAAAATGAATGTTTGGAAATGTAAACTGATGTAAACGTAAACTGTTTCCT
The DNA here is from genome assembly GCA_019740295.1 of Labeo calbasu. Lineage (NCBI taxonomy): Eukaryota > Metazoa > Chordata > Actinopteri > Cypriniformes > Cyprinidae > Labeo > Labeo calbasu. The sequence continues at coordinate 7,627 of JAHKKF010534266.1, forward strand.
ACTGACAGCAAAAGATAGAAATAACTTCAGACATTAAACCATTTTTATTGATGAAAATACTAGTGGCCTAAGACTTTTGCACAGTACTGTATATAATTATATATTACATACTGAAGGTGCACAATGTCATTCACACAAATACTAACATTCAATAAGCATTCATTTAATAACATTAGATAAAACCCTAATATACACGTCTGATAAACTAAGAACTAAGAAGAACAGTTATTTCAATGAAATAACATCAAATGTTAAAAAATAAATTTATGGGATTTCACTCTAAATCAGGGGTCACCAGAGCCGGTCCTGGAGGGCCGGTGCCCCTGTGGAGTTTAGCTCCAACCCTAATCAAACACACCTGAACCAGCTAATCAAGGTCTTACTAAGTATACTTGAAACTTCCAGGCAGGTGTGTTGAGGAAAGTTGGAGATAAACTCTGCAGGACACCGGCCCTCCAGGAACAAGTTTGGTGACCCCTGCTCTAAATTATACAATGACTTGTTCTTTTTCACTTCCAAAAAATGTGATTTTAGTACTTCACTGTAAAATTACATTAAATGTAATCACAGTTATGCAACGTTTATGGTACAGAATCTTACTGTTAACCAGTTAACAGGTTTTTACTGTAGCATTTTTACAGTCTTGTACTGTTACAGTCACGCTCATTTGTTTTTACAGAATTGCGAGAGGATAAAAAAATAGTTTTCAGACTTGTGAGGGAAAAAATGCTGTATTTGAATTTCAAATTTTTTTTTTTCGTGGTAGAAATAAACTCCCGTATTGCACAGACTAAACGCTGGTCTGGAACAGAGTATGTGAGTGAAGAAAGCAAGAGAGATGTACTCTGCACTCCTATCCAGTCAAATTAGAGTACTGGAACCTTTTCCAATCTGTAAAAAAATAAAAGATTGTGAAAATATTCTTTTTTGTCTGTTAAATATTTGAATTTCAAAATGTTTTAAAATGTTGTACTGTATTAAAGGATTAGTTCACTTCCAGAATGAAAATTTCCTGATAATTTACTCACCCCCATGTCATCCAGATGTTCATGTCTTTCTTTCTTCAGTCAAGAAGAAATGAAGGTTTTTGAGGAAAACGTTCCAGGATTTTTCTGCTTATAGTGGACTTCAGTGGTGGCCAATGAGTTGAAGGTCCAAATTGCAGTTTCAATGCAGCTTCACGATCCCAGCTGAGGAATAAGGGTCTCATCTAGCGAAACGATTGGTCATTTTCTAAGAATAAAACAAATTTATATAGTTTTTAACCACAAATGCAATCACGCACGCATGACGCAAGTGAAATTACCAATCTAGTGTTTACAAAGCGAACGTGCAAACAAAGTCAAACGCCCTTTACAAAAAAAAGTAAACGATTTTGAAGTTGGAGGAGAAAATGAGATGGAGTTTTTCACCCTACCCTACTTTTTTTTAACCCAAGTACACAGAAGAACTAACCACACATGATTTTTGCAGCGTGATTTTGATTGTATGAAGACACGTGCGCATCGCAGAGCTAGTGCGAGACAAGCATTTGTGGTTAAAATGTATATTCATCTTTATTTTTTTGAGAAAATGACCACTCATTTCGCTAGATAAGACCCTTATACCTCGTTTGGGATCGTGTAGAGCCCTTTTAAGCTGCACTGAAACTACAATCTTGACCTTTTTGAACCATTGAAGTGCATTATATACAGACAAATCTTGGAATGTTTTCCTCAAAAACCTTGATTTCTTTGTGACCAAGAAAGGAAGTAAATTATCAGGAAATTTTCAGGAAATGAACTTTTTTAAACATGCATTATTGTGAAAAAAAAAAAAAAAAAAAAAAAAATCACATAAAATAATTAAAACAAAGTGATTAAAAATGTGGTTTCTGGAAAAAAATACAAGATTTTTCTTTTTATTGAAATACAAAATATTATGAACATCCAAACATGGCACCCATATTACGATACTGAAACATCCATCCTGTGGAGGAAGGCTTATTACAATATTAAAATATGCCTGCAATAATACAATAAAACATAAAATAAATACAAATTAGCAGAACGCGGGAGATAACCAATACGTCTACAAACAAATCAAGCAACCTCAGAGCTTTAGCTATATTTCGGCTGCCACAAAACAGATGTTCCCGAGCTCTGCTCCTTGTGTGACGTCAGCGCGATGAGAGGGGTTTGCCCCTCGCGCATTAGGAGGGAACTACAGGATGAGACGAGCTCGTGCTGGCTGTCACTGCCGCCGCCCAATAGACACCCGCGATCCGGAGCGAGAGCAGGACGACCTCCTCCCAATCAAGAGGCCGGAGTGTGAGCCTGTACCTGACCTCAATTCGACTTGGATGCTTTAGCAACGATCGGCAGACTGAGCAAGCGAGAGAGGAGAGAGTGTGGGGCAGAGACGGATATTTGGGATACAGCTCTCGCACGTCCCGACTCTCGGTCTTGCAATGGGATGCACGTTAAGTGCAGAGGAGCGCGCCGCTCTGGACCGGAGCAGAGCGATCGAAAAAAACCTTAAGGAAGACGGAATAAGCGCAGCCAAAGATGTAAAATTACTGCTGCTGGGTAAGTCGTGAGATCTGACTAAACGCTTTGCAACGAGTGCATTGAATAAGGATGCTGCAGGTGTGTAAGTGTGTGCGTGTGTGTGTGTGTGTGACAGCACTGACACAGCCTGTGTCTCCGCAGGCGGAGGGGAGTCGGGAAAGAGCACCATCGTCAAACAAATGAAGTAAGTGCTGGGTTTGTGCCTTTTTGCGTTCGGTTCAGCCATGTTTCTAAACGGTTAAAGCTTGGGAACTCTTTGAATCGCGCTGTTCAGTGTGTGGTAGTGCTGAAACACAAGCGGACCCCAAGAGACAGCGCGGAGTGAGTGAGTGAATATGTCTATGTTAGTAGCATGTGTGCGGTGCAGCTTGGGCTCTGCCGGCTTGGGCTCCAAAGTTCCTTAATGTTTCACGTTTTTGTCATGTGCATTTAATCTGGGTCCGAGTGTGTATTGTGCCATGTTATGCATTAAGGCCTTGAGTTCATTTTGTCCTCTGACTGTGGAGAGTTTGTGTGTGTGTGCGCGCGCGCGAGGCATTAGAATCTTTCTCTGTATTAATCTTAATGGGTGGCTTTTAGTGCCTGATCCCTGCAGTCTCGTTTAGCGTTATCCGCCCATTAAACGGATTTACCGGGACTATGCCACCTAGCCTTACATTTTCATAACTACTGCTGCACATACACCTATTTTAAACTCCCATGGCCCTTTTGACCGATCGTGTTGTGTTATTAAACATTATTTTGCCTATCAAACTCATTTTACTGCACTAGCAGTTTTTGTAATTCAAAGCACCCACAACAATATCTCAGATCCTAGAATATATTTTAAGGTTTTAAATACACTCTTACTAGTTACACTTTAACTTTTTTATTACAGTTATACAGTTATTGCATAGTTACAGTTTAACTTGTGGTTTAAAATATTAAAACGACCAACAACTTGGGCTTTGCAACCTGTAGAAGCACAAGACTGATTGTTTCATAATCTCTAGTCATACTACTTTTGCCATCACATGTTCCAGTCATATGCATATACATATATGTCAGTTCTGTTTGAATGGTGCTTGTGTTTCTATAACGGCTATTCTCTCTTGTGTGTATGCGTCAGGATTATCCATGAAGATGGGTTCTCTGGAGACGACGTAAAGCAGTTTAAACCTGTGGTCTATAGCAACACCATTCAAAGTCTTGCCGCCATCTTGCGAGCAATGGAAACTCTTGGTATAGAGTACGCAGACAAGGACAGAACTGTATGTATATCACGTGCACACACTCTGGTGAACTGGCTTACAAACTTCATTCAGTGTAAATACTAAGTCTGTTTTGCTCACCAAGCCTGCATTTATTTGATCCAAAATACAGCAAAAACAGTACACTTTTGAAATATTTTTACTAATTAAACTAACTGTTTTCTATCTGAATATATTTTAAAATATACTTTATTTATAGCATCATTACACCAGTCACATGATCCTTCAGAAATCATTCTAATATTCAGATTTGCTGTTTAAAAAACATTTATTATTTTTATTATGTTGAAAACAGCTGAGTAGAATTTTCTCAGCTTTCTTTGATGAATAGAAAGTTTAATCTGAAACAGAAATCTTTTGTGACATTATAAATGTCTTTATCATCACTTTTGATCAATTGAAAGCATAAATAAAAGTAATAATTCCTATAATCCCCCCAGCCACCCACCCCCCAAATTATACTGACTCCAAGCTTTTAAATAGTATAGTGTATTATGTTAAGTGGTTTATTTNCTGAAACAGAAATCTTTTGTGACATTATAAATGTCTTTATCATCACTTTTGATCAATTGAAAGCATAAATAAAAGTAATAATTCCTATAATCCCCCCCAGCCACCCACCCCCCAAATTATACTGACTCCAAGCTTTTAAATAGTATAGTGTATTATGTTAAGTGGTTTATTTCTTTATTAAGATCTTTGGATCTTCTATTCACCAAAGAATCCTGAAAAAAATTACTCAACTGTTTTAAATATTGATAATAATAATAAAAAATGTTTCTTGAACAGAAAATCAGCATATCAGAATTATTTCTGAAGGATCATGTGACACTGATGACTGAAGTAACGATGCTAAAAATGTATCTGATCACAGGAATAAATTACATTACATTTAAATTGTATTCAAATAGAAAACAGTTATTTTAAATAGTAAAAATATTTCAAATGTTACTGTTTTTGTTGTACTTTGGATCAAATAAATGCAGGCTTGGTGAGCAGAAGAGACTTGTTTAATAAACAATAAAAATCTATAGTGTATATGTATTATGTTTTATATATTATATTTATTACTTTTGTTCAAACATCTTAATAATATAATTGGATTGATGCAACAATACAAGGAGGTGGCAAAGAACAGGACAGTTTTCCTACTGTTAATGTACTTGTACAAGCTTGTTTTGATTTGCAGTGTTCGTTAATGTTTGCATTATATTTTCTTGCTGATTGAACTCACCTTGCATTTCCCAAACCACACTTCTCAGAGGATGCACTGAGCTGCAGTGACACCTAGTGCTTGAATTAAAAAATATCTTTGTGGTTGCCAATGGAATGCACATTTAGTGGGAGTTGTTCAACGCTTGACAGGATGTTTCTACCATTTTGCATGTGTTTATAGGCAGATGCTAAGATGGTGTTTGATGTGGTCGGTCGTATGGAAGACACAGAGCCATTTTCAACAGAACTGCTGGGTGCCATGATCCGTCTGTGGACTGATTCCGGAACTCAAGCTTGCTTTAACCGCTCACGAGAGTATCAGCTTAACGACTCCGCCCAATAGTGAGTGTCACTGTTATACACGCATGAGATGTTGCAACAAACATGTTACTGTCAGGTGTAATGTTACACACCCTAAACATCATAATACACGTTTAAAATTTTTGTGTTTCAGTTACCTAGACAGTTTGCAGCGCATTGGATCTCCAGATTACCTCCCAACTGAACAGGATATTCTCCGAACCCGAGTCAAAACTACTGGCATTGTTGAGACACATTTTTCTTTCAAGAACCTTAACTTTAGGTATCTACTATAGTTATGTTTCTCTTATGTGATGTAAATGCATTATTTAATGGAAATTGAATAATGAGGATTTTTCTGTGCCTCCAAAAAGCATGTTATTATACCTTATCAAATGTATATCACACTATATAACTGCATAATATAAGTAAATATATAAAGCTGAATCTGAAACAGGTTCATCATTTAAATGATCAACATATATTGTCATATCACCCTGCCCTAAAACTGCTCAGTGTAAATTTTAAGACATATTAGTGTGACTTTACGTGAAGCTGCTTTGAAACCGGTTATTGTAAAGGCACAATACAAATCTGATGTGGCTCACATATAATTTTTACAAATTAATACTGAAAATTATAATTATAAAAATACTATTGAGAATATTTAGTTGAATGGAAAGGTAGTCAGATGTTAAATAACATAAAAAAGATCTGTATAATTGTCCGCAAAGTCTATTAAGGACATGACATAACAAATTGGTAAATTATTTCTTTAAATTCACTTTATCAGCGTGTTAGACGGTGCAAATCCGATATCTATGGTCGACCTATTTTGTCTCTGAACATGCATTGTGTGTCTTGTGTGCACACATGCGTGTACATGGCTTCTCATGTATCCTAAAAGTGTGTGATGTTTCGTCCCCAGGCTGTTTGATGTGGGGGGACAGAGATCAGAGAGGAAAAAATGGATTCACTGCTTTGAGGATGTGACAGCCATTATCTTCTGTGTGGCACTGAGTGGCTATGACCAAATGCTCCATGAAGACGAGACCACGGTGAACTACTACACACAGACTTACACCTACTCATTTAGACAACTTGTATACTCACATTATGACTTTTAATGGTAAATTAGTTTAAAAAGCACTCTGTCTTTTCTATCTTTGCATTTGTTACTTGTTCTCTAAAATTTGATCTGAATCACTAAATTAAACTATTGTTTTGACCAACTATATGTAAAATTAATATATACATTTTTAAATATATATATATATATATATATATACACTAACCAGTCAAAAGTTTTTGAACGATTTTTTTTTTTTTTTAAAGGAGTCTCCTCTGCTCACCAAGTCTGCATTTATTTGATCCAAAATACACCAAAAGCAGTAACATGGTGAAATATTTTTACTCTTTAAAATAACTGCTTTCTATTTGAATATATTTTTAAAATGTAATTTATTCCTGTGATCAAAGCTAAATTTTCAGCATCATTACTCCAGTCTTCAGTGTCACATGATCCTTCAGAAATTATGCTAATATGCTGATTTGCTGTTTAAGAAACATTTATTGTTATTAGTACTATTATTATTATTATTATCAATATTTAAAACAATTGAATATTTAAATATTTAAAAACTGTTTTTAGGAAAGAAATGATAGAAATTAATACTTTTATTCAGCAAAGATGCTTTAAATTGATCAGAAGTGATGATAAAGACATTTCTACTGTTACAAAAGAACTTTCTATTCATCAAAGAAACCTGTTTTCAACATAAGAATAATAATAAATGTTTTTTGAACAGCAAGTCAGAATATTAGAATGATTTCTGAAGGATCATGTGACTGGAGTAATGATGCTAAAAATTCAGCTTTGAAATCACAGGAATAAATTACATTT